>KK121261.1:520171-532756 GCA_000611955.2 Stegodyphus mimosarum | reverse complement strand
CACACTCATGTGTGCGTGCATTTACAGAAATTTTTTGAGAGTGAATTTTATCAATTGTTTTCAGAGAAACTGGCAAGTAATTGTTTAGTGGCAGTGATTTTTTTAGAAGTTTCTTTTCCTTAAAATATTGCCCGCTTACAGAAAGATACATAAATGAAAAATTTTGTTTGATTTTTTGCATGATGTCTAGTGCTGCGAATTCAAAGACTAAGCAATGACATGTAATAATGCTATCTTGTAAGGGGGTACATTGATCATCAAACGGGCTATTACAGAGGAAATGGCAAAAGAGCAGTAAGTTTTATTCACATTTCTTACACGCCAAAGTTGTATATGGATTTTTTTTCTCTAAATTAAAATCTCATTCAGAGGTCACTCTTTTTAAAGAATTTCAGAAAATCGGTGGAAACATTCATCATTTGTTCATTTCATAAATGTATCTAGTAGTTCTAGGAGCTTTCAAAGAAATATATAAATGTTTGCATCGTTAAACATCATGCAACTATACTGGAGCATTTATCATTCGCGCGGCTTGCCAAGTGCTGCCATTCTAAAAAGTATAAGACGTTTGGTTTAAGTTTTGGTAAAGAGCTAGTAATGATTTGATAAGGAGCTAGTAATCCGATTGTTGTTATCTGATGAACCATAAGTTCTTTAATTAAATTTTCGAAATTAGAACTATAGTTGCTTAATAAAGATCAATTGAGAAACCGTAAATCTATTTCTTAATAATTTATTTTATTTGAATACTATACCTAATTCGTGTGATTCATAACACATTTAAATGATGTAATGTGTACTAGATTCATCTGATAGTTTAGGCGAAAACATGCAATTAAAAATTTTTATTGAAATGCTGTTCATTGTGTAGCATTCAGATTTTTCTCATTACCTAAAAGAATTCTTTTTATTATAATGTCCTATGCAGCATTAAATCTCGAGAACATTCAAATAATTTGTAATTTTTTATAGGTTTTTTATATGAATAATTATACGTTCGGCTAAAAGTAGGGTTTTTATTGTTTTATTATATAAACGTATTTTATAAACTTATCCATTTACAACAATAAATAGTAGATAAGCAATGACAGACATTCAACTATTTGGTCTGAAAATAACTGTAATTGAGCTGAAGCTAAACACGAAGAACAATAGAATTCTTTGAGGTAAAATAAGTCAAACGAACTCCCCTTTCACTTTTATTAAACGCCTACTATTGTGAGCGTTTGTTTCATTCCTCTCCCCCCTTCACTTTCTTCATACGTCACACGCGAGACAGTTTCGATCTCAAAATTCGTTGCCGCCTCCAAAATGACAAAAATGATAAAAATTTGGGTTTTGTCTGGCTTGATTTGTTATTTTTACGTATACTCAAGTGACAAGTAGATCCTCGGAGATAAAATAGCGCACGATATGGCAACCATAATAAATCAGATCTAGTAGTAGAAATTTAAATATAGGTTCAGTATACGCGTGTGTGTGTGCATAGAAGTTAAACTGCGCAAAGGTTTCAGTTTTTGCCCCTTCCCTTTTACGATTATTATCATTGTTATTAAACTAGCGTATTACTCGTTGAATAACAAAAATTTCAACAATAACAAAGCACGTAATGGATCAAACGTCATAGATAAGATTTATTTAGAGTACAACACGCGATATCCGTGTAAATCATTCGTTACTTACCAAGTTTTAGATCTCTACATCTGCCGATTTCGAATAAAAATTTCTGGTGATATGCGGTGCATATCCCGATAGCCAATGTATTTTTGCACACGTGTTAGATCATATGGTACTGATATGTATAAAAGTACAACATTACTCGTATGTTACGCTACAGTGCACAACTTCGTTTCTAAGCAACAAGACTTCATTATTTCATCAAATAAGGTACTGGAATTTTTTTCACCTTTAATAATCAAGGCTAGTATATAGAAGAGCAAGAAAACTCTACAATCACAACCGAAATAAATGATAATATTTTCGACTGCCATGAAACACTATGGTTTGACATCCATTTGGTCTGAGGAAAAGCTTCAAGACGTTTGATGTTTTGTTGTGTTAAAAATCTGGAACTGTCTTATGTTTTCTGTGTAGCATTTCTTTTCATGTAGTGCATATCTTTTACTTATTTTAGTGCAGCTCTTTTACTACAATACTTTCACAATAAATGTAAATATTTTAATATAAGCAAATTAAATTTTAGAAAAAAGAGAAAGCGTGAAAATTTTTAATTCAGCGGGTAAGTACACTTAGTGAAACCAAGAACGAACCAAAAAGTTTTGAAGATTCAAATGTACGCATCCTTTCGTTGCAGACTGATTGCAGCTTCAGTCGTAAATCTCTGTATTTCTTTGACAGTATATACTCTCTTGTAATGCTTGAAACTTGTGACTATAATAATAATAATTAATCCATAGTGTTAATGTAGCATAACGTACGAAATGTATAGATGTTATTACAATTATTCTAACTGATATGAATTATACTTTACTCCAGGTTTTCATTTACATTTCTATCAATGATATATTGTTGCACAGTCGGCGTTTTCAAGCCCTGCCAGTGATATTGCTGTTGAGAGTAAAACCTTATTACTGCTTAGGACTACAAGGCCTGGCTGTGGTCTGATTTTGGAAGCAACCTCTGATTTTATAGGCTCCCAAATCATCTTATAATTTTTAAATAAATTTTTACCCACATAAATATCTAGAAAATTGTGTAATCGTGTCATAAAATCAACTGCTGATTCTCGAAATAATAGTGTGCTTAGGTCACCAGGCTATTTTAATTGACTTCTTCTTGATAAGACATATTCGCTCGTATTGTCAATTGAACCAAATTTAAGGAACATAACACTACATATCTAAATCTTTTTGACGCTTTTGTAAGAATTCGGGCAAAACTCTAGCTCTCAAATAAATTCTGTATAAGTCTTTAATGTATTTTCGTAGTCGGCAAGACGCGTTACCTTTGACGAAATTTGTGGCTACAAGTTTCGTTTCTTTTATTTAAGAGTGTTGTTAATTATCTAGTATATCTGTAGCTTTTAATGAGATGATACTAGGGAAAATGTGTCAAATTTTTTAAGCCTTTTTTTTGACTGTTTGGCCTTAAATATGAATTTTAATCTGGCAGTTCTTTTCTCCTATTCTTCATTCAGAATTATTAGTAAATAAGGCCTTTTTTAACATGTATTTTTTATAATAAGCATTTATTGCTGTTGATTTCAGTTTCTTCCATGATTTAAAAAAGCGTTGTTTTTAATTTTCCGTACACTTCATTTTTTTAACATGAATTGCTTTCTTTTATATTCAGTTGTTAGTCCGAAATTTCACTATAAGTGCAGGGTTGAGAGAGTGCAGTTGTCTAGTGTGCAATGGCGTCAATGTCCGTTACTTTGTTTTCGTAATATTTTTCCTCCTGGGATGTTAATGGATATCAGATGAGGGCCACGTGGAAAGAAGCACGTACTCACAACCGCTGACTTCTTTATAAGCGTCGCTCATTCAATTGAAGGAGCTGTTATGTTCGTTTGTTATTTCAAGATAATTTTAAGTGCTCAATAATCTAAAGGGTATTATTATTTTTTTCATACCCTTATGGTGACGTTGAATAGCAAGAATACTTTCTTGCATCTTTGAATTTCTTTATCGGTTCATTGAAAGAATATTTTATAAGACTGCTTTTAATTAAAAAAGAAAAGGAGGGATTTCCTTTCAGTTATGCATATAAGAATAGGTTTAATATTTAGGGCATATTTTTTGCTGTGTACATTTTTATATGCATTAGTTCTTTGAAACATATAGTAGTACATATATTAGTTTTTTGAAACATTTAGATTATATATTAATTATAAGCTGTGACAAACTTTGTGTTTCAATGAAAATTCATTAAAGTAAGAATTCAAAAAAATGTAAATTAATTTATAACTGGACACTCTGTCTTCAAAAATACAATAATTCAATGGCTGTTTCTTAACTGTACATACATTGATTTTTCTAATTGAGACATCCGCTTCTTGAATTAGAGGCCCTTTTCGTTTGTTGCAGCGAAACGTAACAGAAACAAAATAAATCTTCCTATTTCTCTTCCACTCTCTGTAATTTAGTTTTATAAAAATCCCTAATAAACTAGTTTATCGCAAAGAAAGTTCTCTAAATTTGCCATTCAGAATTACTTTAACATATAACATATATATACTAAAATGCATAAAACATAACTGTTAATGATATTCAATACTGTAGTAATTTTGGTAAAATTTGGTTAAAAAAATAGGCACCTTTTTTGATAAAAGTGTCAAACTGGAGACCAAGAAGTTACAGGCTGTGTTCTCAACCGGCAGCACTAGCCATATGAACATGCACTTCACAGTCCCCCTCTGTTGGCAAACATCACCATTAAAATATCTAACTAAACCAGATCTGGGTGCAGTTGGTTCACAATATCAGTTATAGCAGATGGGGACATGAAACCGGTTGGATCCACGTTCAAACACACTAACAGCAATCCACATGCTGGCAACTTTAGAATGTAACTAGAACCCTAGAACTCTGCTGCCGCTCCTTCCTCACAGACAAAACAAATCAGAATAACTCAAATGTAGTGGGCTCAAAACGCGGACTCGCTCGCGATACTTTGCGGGCTGTCTATCAAAATATCGCACATATCAAATTAAGGTCCTTCGAGGAAACTCATGCGGGAGCTCTGAAAGCGTCGGCCACGAGACATCGCTATTTACAGTTTCATCCAAGCAAGGCAACCGTTTTTGGAGTAATCGGTAAAAGAGTCAAGCTGGAGACCAAAAGGTAAAAGGTTCTATCCTCAGTCAGTAGCATCGACTAGATGAACACTTTGTTCAAAGGCGCCCTCTATTGGTAAATACCACCATCAAAATATCTAATTAAACCAAATCAGGAAGCAATTGGCTCATAATATCAATTACAGATAGGATTACGATGCAGGTTAGGTCCAAATTCAACCAGCGGCGGAACATACAAACAACAACCGCCTCACAAATGATTTATGGAACTCATTACCTTATTTTCCTTTCTTCCAACCTTTCTTTCTTTGCGAAGTCAAAAATCTGTTAGACTCTTGCGCAAGAGTTGATTGAATTAAAGCAAAGTACAACACGGCTGTTTGTCAAGGAAGAGATGTGTTTATAAAGGACATTTTGAGATAAACTGGCGTATGTTCCCTTTACGTACGAAAAAAGTGCATATTCCACGTTAGAAAGCGATGACTTGATAAATATGTATTACATGCATATAAGTAGGGACTGACTACCGTCTAAGCCCACAAGGCTCCGACCTTGGCATCTAATTTTTAGAGGGTCTCAAAATCACCTTAACCGTATAAATACCATTTTAGCCCACAAGTTCCGTAATTTAGCTCATAAATATTTACACCATTACTCCCCAATAAATCCCATTTTTATAAATAATAATATTAAAAAGCAAAGAGCATTGCGTTAAGATCCTGAACTACCTTAATCTAGCTCTGTATATAAGCCAAATTTTTGGAAAATATGTAGGATACTATAGTGTGTAAATTAATTGGGATAAAGTGATTTTTTTCACGCAATTTTAAGGCCATCTGATGCCGCCATGTCCCACAAAGCATTTTTATCTGCCTTACTTGATGTTTGCTTTCAACTACTTAGAAGGGATTTAGATAATAAATTAGTATTATTGCGCAAATTTTGTTTCCGTGAAAAGAGAAAGGTACTTTTTCCTGTTTTTTAAATACGCTTTGCATTTGTTCATTTTAGTGCACTAAAAATGGATATGATGCCTAGAAAGAGAGCAAAGATTATAGCACTTAACAGTTACACATCCATGACTGCAAGAAATATCGCTTCTGCGACTGGCATTTGGAAAATCTAGCATTTCTCTAATACTGAGGAGTCACAATGAAACTTGATCATTTTCTGCAGAAAGGAAGGGCAAATGTGGGACGAAAAGGAAAACAACTCAAAATCTGATCGATTTCTGCTTGAAAATGCCATTATTAATCCAATAAAAAGTAGCAAAGACTTTAAAAAACATCTATTATCTTTTGGTATTGAAATTCATTCTTTAAACGTGTAGCGTAGACTTCTCACTGCTGGTCGCAAAGTCAGAAAGCCTATTAAAAACGACATTTGGTATGTGGAATGAAGCAAAGCGATTAATGTAGGCCCTTCCCCCAAAATACACACACACACATATATATATATATATATAAATCTTGTGTTACAAATGACTGAAAAGAGGTCATTTTCAGTGAAGAACCTCATTTATTTGTTTATGGTTACACATCTAACGTGGTTAGACAAAGCAAAGGGGAATCACTAAGATATTAACATATCCAACAAACCGTAAAATGCCCTCAAAGACAAATGTTTTGGTGTTTTTTTTACTGAACATGGAACTTGAAATCTAGTTCCTGTTGACCGAATGATGGATTCATCAAAATATATAGACATTTTTAAACGTAGGACTGTGCCATTCTCGAAAGTCTTTGCAGGGACATTTCTGGGCTCCACGCCACAATTCAAAAGCTATCAGAAATTTCATGTTGAGAAATAAAATTATTATGTTAGATTGGCCTGGAAATTCACCGGCCTTAAATCAAATTGAAAACTTGTGGAATATTCTCAAGAAATATCTTAGCAAAATGGAGTGTAGGACAAAGAACGCTCCATTAAGGTTATCCATAAAAATGTAGTTCCACTTTAAAGAATTAAAAATTTATATGGACAAGATTAGTAGAGTCAATACCTAAGCACATTATAGAGTCCATTTGCTCTAGAGAAGGATATATTTTCTATAATTTTATTATGATCACTGTGTATGAAGGTATGTACACTGCGGGGGAAAAAATGGGAAAGTCTCCCATTCTACTGGGCTGATTGACGAAATTCAAATTTTGTTTTCCATGTCTCAGCGCGACTTGGATATATATTAGATTTATATACAGCTTTATTGTATAGGTATTTTGACACAAAATTGGACTTTTTCTGAAATAACATACTAATCGCTTTCGAGACACGTCGCGCTTTCGAGACATGAAAAACGCAATTTGAATTTCGTCAATCGGCCCAGTAGAACGGGAGATATAGAACTGCCCCCCCCCTTTATTTTTTCAGGTACATAATTTACAAAAAATCGCTTTGTGCCAATTAATTTGCACACTATAGTGCAAACATTAACAAGAACTCAAATGCGTTATATATTCAGACTCTCTATAAAAACTAATACCCTAATATAATTTTGGTTGAATAGAAATAAGTATTACCAGTTTTGATTTACTAAAATAAAGCTTTATTATTATTATTATTTTGGTACAGCAAGAATGAAAGCAAGATTAGTGAATACTGCTGCCTACGCAAATAAAAAAAATTCCATTGTTTTATTTTAGTTGAAATGTGTTGTTTGATTAGCTATGCAAAGTGATGAACTTCCCTGTTTATTTTTTTGGGGGGGATTGTTTTCAAATTTGCTTTACAGAAACAAAAAGTATCTATATGTGTGTTTGAACTATGTACCTTTATTGACATAAAACACATTCAAGGAAAAAATTAAATTCCTTTCCTTTCAGTAGGTATGGTGAACATTTCCAGAAAGCCACTAGTAAAAGTGAGCAATTTTTCTGAGACCATAAGTGGTACTAAACGTCCGTCGCCTCTTTAAGATGACCTTCCGAATAACTTGTAATTCGACATATTAATAGGAAACCAAAATCGTCTGTAACCGTTTGCATTTCTTGGCGTCTTGGTAAGGACTCGCTGTAACTGGCTTACAGGAAAAGGTTAATTCATTTATCCGAAGTTTTCAAATTTCGAATATGCGGACGAGCTGTGGTTTCGCTTGTATCTATTGATCTGCGTTCTATTGTATTTAATTTAATTATTTCATAAAATAATACCTACCCTTAGAACTTCGAGAAAGGAGCTTAATTGGCGTTATATTGTTGCGAAATGAAACGAAGTACGCTCCCTTGATGTTAAATTTTGTTTTTCTTTATCGAGAAGTGCAGTTCAGTGAAATATTCCACAAGACGTCTGTTTTTGGCGATGAATTGAATCGGTGTGTTGCACCCATCGTTGCTATAGCAACCGCCAATCAGCTCTGCGCCTTTAGACCCAACCATGCATGCCAAAATAGATCCGTTGGATTCTTTTAGTGTGGTAAGTGGGACTGTATAAAAAATATAAATAGTGTGAAGAGACTTGATCAGAGACTTTTTTTCTATTTTCCCCTTTCTGTCTCTGAAAAATGAAAACAATTAGTTAACTTTGGCAAAAGTAAACAACTGCACGTTTTTCTGTTCTTGAATTTTTGGAATAAAACCAAAATATTTCAACGAAATGTAAGACTATATGAATTAACATCTAATTTTTAAGTATAATTTTTAACTAACTTCTAATGCTTTAATTTATTTATTTATTAAAACTCTATTGCATAAATTAGAGAAACTGAAATTCATTCGGTTATTTTAACCATATGAGCATTAAAACAATTTTTTACACTGTTTTAGGATTTTATAATGCCGCTGAATTAAACATTTTATATGTATTCATCAGTAATTCACGTGTCTTAATATACACAGAATCAACGACGTTTTCGAATCATAGACATTTTATTTTTTCGAATTACTAGTTATTTTGAAGTAATTATTTTTCCCAAATTGTTGATTTAAGTAGAATCATTCTTGTTATTTATTAATAGAAGTCTATTATAAAAGAATATTTTCTGAATGCTTTTTAGTGCGTTCTTTATTTTTGCCCTTTATATTCTTAGAAACAGTCTCTTCCTAAGTCGATGGTCCTGGTATTTAGAGAAGCATCTTAGAATCAAATGCATGAGATATTTATTATTATTTTATATATATTTTTTTACTGCGTCATTTCCGATTTTTATTTAAACCCCTGAAACATTTTAAGAAAAGTCACATTTCTAAGGCAAACTGGTTCTTAAACACGTTACACATGGGGAAAATGCCCATGCAGCCGGCCTGTTCACCTGGAATCGAATTCAAGTCGGGACTGCCAGTGTTCAGCGATTTTTCCCTTCGGCTGCTGGGGGCTTCATATCAGTTGTTTTGTAATATATGATGTAATGTATTTTAAATGAGATGCTAAATAGTATTCTAAAAATAAAAATGCGTTGCATTAATTTACATAAATTACACTCAAAACATTTATAAATTGCAAACATATTTCATTACAAGAACCGCGCCTTCAAAAAGTATAGTCAGATATTTATAATATATAAATTATTTATCATATTTATGGATTTGTCAAAAAGTTTTTAATCTTCTGCAGAGCATGAGAAGTCATTAAAACAAGTCTTTAATGATTTAAACTTTCTCAGTTTCAATTAATTATTTAATTAATTAATTTTTATTTTTCTAGTTTTACACATAATGTATTTTTAGCAAAAAATCATTTTCAACTGCTGCATTGAATTTTGAAGTGTAATATAAAACTATCCAATCACTTTTTAAATTATTGCTACCAAATATTATCATCCTGTATTATTTTTATAGAAATCAAACAATCAAAGATTCAATGAAGAATCTGTATTTATGTATTTAATGTAGTATATGTTTCTACCATTGTGAAAAAGCGACGGTTCCTAGGGCCATCAAATTTTGAAAAATGCAGTCTTCCAACAAGTGTACCTGAAAGTCTTAATTTTAAATTTAAAATTTTATATTTCACACTTCATAAAATTTTAATTAATTTTTTATTGAAAAATTACACAATTTGAAAGCGAGCAGCGACAACACTGTACGGAATAAAGCTTTTTTATCTCTAGCTCGCGAAACAACCTATTGGAAACTCTAAACACATGCTGTTTCAAAATATTTTGTGATTTTGCCGTTGAATCGAATTGTATGTGGCTTAAGTGTAAATAACATGACATCTAATAAATAGAATTAACACACAAAACGGTAATCATAAGAAGCTTCCTCCCTCCCAAAAGTTTTGCAAGCTATCTTAATAAAAAAGCTGAACTTTGATATGATAAACTAAGACTGGAAAAAGAAATGTATGCCAACACTTAACACTCCATCTGGAATTCTAAACGCAGTCTGCTTTTAAATTTTTTGTAATTTTGCTGTTGAACTGTGGTATATGGCAGAATTGCGAAGAAAATGGCGCTTGATAATAAAGCTAAAAAGACACATATGCACAAAAAAAAATGTTAACAGAATTGAGTGTAACAGCAGACTGATAGACAGCGAGCGGCTCAGCAGAAGCGTAAAAAAACCTTAACAAATCCTTTTGAGCAACCGTGAAATTTGAACGCTTTCAAATTTTTCTTCTGATTTTTTTGAAATTTTAATCTAACCGCTTTTTTGAAGCTAAATTCTAATTTCGAACCTCTATACAGTAGTTTTTTTTTTTTTTTAATCTCTTCGGTTTTTATGTTAACAGCATGTTATTCTATCGATATATGTTTACATACATTACTAAACTATAATATGTCTAGACCACGTCTGTGAAAACAAATACGTAAAAATCAGAAAAATGACACATAGCATCTGAATTTTCAAAGCTAAGTAGCAAATTTCTATAACACATGCAGTAAACAACCTAAAGGTTTGATGAAGTAAAGTTCTCTACATCACTCTTAAAAGAGTGATATATCACAAAATTTAAGTTATTTGTTGAATCTAGGAAGAACAAAGAAGGAAATGACGTAAGGGTGGAGAAAATGCTTTCAAATTTCATTGTGAATGCAAAGATCTTACTAAATTTTGCTGTAAATGTATGAAACAAATACTGCGAAAGTAAACTTGAAATGTGAAGTGAACTGAAGAGCCAAAGTGTCTAAAAGAAAGAGATGAAATATTCGCTTATTTTACTTATGCAAACATATGCTAACTGCTTCGTTTGATATCTAATACCAGACTAATTAAATCTGAAAGATATTATGTTAATTAAATTAAAGATATTATGTTTTACTGAATGGCAACACTTTGAGAATCCACAAAATAAAATTAAAGATTTTATATTTTACGCTATGATAACACATGCTAAGTGTCCAATCTCCCTGTTCATCAATTTTTAAGGCATGGTGATTTCTACGGACATTTTTTTCTTTGCTTTTCTAGCAATCAATCTCTTGCACCACGTGTTGGGATGACATCATTTTTGTGTTTATTTTTTCCTTTATTATTTTTAATGATTTAATATGCAATTATTAATTAATTAAGTCTGATGATTAAATATTCATTTATTAGTCCAAAGGGGCTTTGCCCCTGAAGGACTACTGTTTTCGTTTTGCGATTTTGCGTTGGAACTATTAAAAGTCTGAATCACTTTTCAAACTGTTGCCACAAAATATTGTAGCCCTGTATTATATTTAAAGAAATTAAATAATGAAGAATCTGCATAAATATATGCATATTTCTTTAAATGGGATAAAGCAACCCTACCTAAAGCCATCCAATTTTGAATAACGTACGGTTTCATCCGAATATGGACATCTGGAAGCCCAAATTTGAAGTTTGGAATTTGTTTTATTATCGATTTTATATTTTTTAAAACTTTAACTTTTTTATTTAACAAACTCAAGGATTTAAAAGCGAGCAATGGCAACACTGTACGAAAAAAAAATATTTGTATCACCAGCGCGAGACTGTGTATCGGAAATTGTAAAGATATACTCATTTTAAAATTATTTTACGATATTGCTGTTGAACTAAATTTTATGGTTTAAGTGCGAAAAACATAATATTTAATAAATAAAGGTAACACACAAAACGTTAAAAAAAGCCCCTTTGGACGTAATTTAAAATCTGAAACCTTTCAGATTTTTTTCGATCCTTTTCTTTTTTAATTTTAATCAATTTTTAAAATTAATTTTTTAATTCATTTCATTATTTATTTTAATGAATTTTAAAGGAATTCGAACCTTTTCAATGAATTTAGTAAAGCTGGAGTTTAACCCGCAATCTCTCACATGGGAACAAGATGCACAAACCGTTACGCCAATGGGACCTTTTGGCTAAAAACCAATTATCGCAATGAGCAGAAAAATAACCATGACGTCAGTGCTTAGGGGGGTAGCTATCAGCGAACAAACATCATTTCTTTTCAAGTTCCAGCTTGGTGCCAACCTTGTAATGAAATTTTCCAAAGCATGCATTCTTAAGAGCAACAACAGTGCTTTCTATCTAACCAATCAGCGTGTTTATTTCTTGAAGTGTTACGAGCACATAGATTTCTTATGGCTTTTTAAGTCATTATTTTAAGTTAATTTTGTTGCCATTTTAATTGTAAGATTTTTTCAACATTTTTAATTTCCCTTTTTTATTTTAGAAGCATATTTTTTCCATATTTTTCCCCCTCACTTCCTTACTAAATTAAAATATATTATTTTTTCATTCCACTGTTTTTATTTATTTATTTATTTATTTTTGTAAATTTAAATTTTATTTTTACATTTCTTTTCACTTTTTGACTTGTAAAATAAACAAAAGGAAAGTTAAAAAAATTTGTAAATTATTTTCCCCTTTCCACTTTTTTATACTACAAAAGTTATAATTTTTTTACCACTTTAATTTTTCCTTTTCACTTTTTTTTTTTTTTTT
>KK121261.1:495668-520126 GCA_000611955.2 Stegodyphus mimosarum | reverse complement strand
TTGCATTTTACTTTTGCAAAAGTAATATTTATTTTTACAAGTTTATTTTTCCCCTTCTCTCTTTATTTCAAAAAATTGTTTTTATATTTTTTTTTCATTTAAAAGTAATTTTATTTTCATAAATTTAATTTTTTCTTTTAACTTTTCTGTTTTCGTAAATGTAAATGTTTTTTTTCTTCTTTCGGAAATAAATAACATTTTTTTCCTTTATCACTTTTTTCTTTTTTTTTTTACATATGTAAATTTTTCATACTTTTACATTTTTTTCTTGTCACATTTTTTTACACCTAATTTTTGTCTTTATTTTAAATACTTACTGATATCATATTTCTGTTTTCCCAAAAGTATCTGCAATTTTAAATTAATACATGTTCATTCTACAGACTTTAGCTTACTCGCACTTACTATTCAAGGTATTGCATGCCAAGTAAAAACAATATCCCTTTAAAATGTTCTTTGAGGTGTTAAAAATCGGCTGAACAAAATTTCATGGATTAGCCATCAGGAATATTAAATAGTTGCACTAAATAGTTGTAGTTACGTTGTAATAAATGTTAAATAGTTGTAGTAGAATGTTTAAATCTGAATTTATGCATACCTACTTCTTAAAGTCTCCTTTTTGCAATAGGAAGAATTATGATTATCTTTGTGTTGCTCCTGTCTTATACGAAAGAGCAAAAATTTTAGGAAATAAACTGCTGCCTTTGAAGAATATTTCTGGTATTAAAAGTTATACTGCTTATAATTCTTTAATTTCATGCTTTGCACATGAACCTTTTTCTTTGTGAAAAATTTGCTACACACTACTGAATAGCACATTTTAAAAAATACGTACCTCATTATAAGAGGCGTAAAATCATTTTTATATTTTTTAGTTTGTTCGATATAGTTTCAAAATAAAATTAAAAAAAATATTAATTTCAAAATAAAATTCGACAATTCTAATAAATATATCTTCACTTAAGCG
The DNA here is from genome assembly GCA_000611955.2 of Stegodyphus mimosarum. Classification (NCBI taxonomy): domain Eukaryota; kingdom Metazoa; phylum Arthropoda; class Arachnida; order Araneae; family Eresidae; genus Stegodyphus; species Stegodyphus mimosarum. Next base: position 519,159 of record KK121261.1, on the reverse strand, counting down.
TAAAACTTAGCATAATTTGCTTTCGAGGATCTCCAAAGTCCACTTTTATTTTTCTTAAGGGAAAATAACTGGGTTATAAGGAATTATTAAAGATGATTTGGTGGTTTTCTGAAATCTAGCGCCCTAAGCCCGATCTTGTATGGGGTCTCTACGGACATTACCTCAGGGGCCGTTTTGTCTCTTTCACGCACCTTCGAGGGCCAAGACCTAGTTAGTTCATCATACCCTATTAATATAATTATGATGAATAGAATATATATGTATTTAAAGTGAGATATTTGCAACTGAATCTATACTGCCGTGATAATGCGAAGAGACTTGTTTTTTAGACTTTCACGCAATTTCGCCTAATATAAATTTCTTAAAACTCTTTTATGCATTTGCAAATATATTCTTGTCCCAGAATATCAGAGATTTCTTCACTTTGGAATGTAGCTTTACTTTCAAATGGATTAACCTCCCCGTTGTAACAATTTATTAGGGCATTTTGTTTACATTTTGATGAGTTGCAAACTTTCACTCTTAAATATTTGACATTTTGAGAAAGTTTTGAGTGAAAAAAAACCGCCAAAATTAAAATAAATTGCATTACATACCGAATAAAAATTAAGATTTAAGCGTAATCGATGCTAAAAATTTCTATGAACAAACTTAAGACTTCTATTATGAAAGAAAATAAAGATAATGCAGGAAATCGTTTTCGGAAAAAAGTGCAGTGACAAATTTTCTATCAGATTTTTTTAAATATATTTTTTTATTTCACCCATTGTGAATTTAGAAACGGTTGTATAATATTTATGATATGTTTTATAAATAACGGGCTTGACAGAAAATACATTTATAGATTCGTCGTTATATATATAAAATAGTTAATGTGTATGTTAACTTGATTATTTTGAATTTTATAAAATTATTTAAAAAACCTTTGGCAGACCGAACTGATAGTGCTTGCGTGCTGAATTCGGCCCGCGGGTCGTAGTAAATAGATCAGGATTTTGTTTCTTTAGGGACATATTTTAATTATAAATAACTAATTATGGTATTCTTGAAAGCAATGAAATAAATCATGATTTTGTTCCTTTAAAGACATATTTTAATTATAAATAACTAATCATGGTATTGTTCATTTCATGCATGCGATTGTTTGATTTCTTTGAGAAGTGTAGTATTCTAATTACTCAATCTTTTTAAATAAATTTTAAATTACAGCATCAGATGAAAATTTGAAAACAGTTTCATGGTGTATATAATTATAAAATCGATGCAGTTCATTTTCCATTTCCTTTTTAAAATTGGATTTTTTTTAAGATGCTTTAATTAATAGAAGATAGGGCATGTGATGTTAAAATTGGGAGATTAGACTATTTATTTACAGTGCTGGTGGAAGCATTGCATTGAAAAGCGAAGTAAAGTTTAGCGAAGAATAAATCTTTGTATAAAGATCTGTCTGGTCAAAACAGAAGAACTGGGACAATAATACAAAAGATCTTGGATTATCGTTCATTTACTTATATTCAAGAGTCTGCATATTTAACTGAAAGCAACTGTTAAGAGATAAAATATTTTTAATTGAAAACGGAAGGGAAGAAGAAGCATATGTAAAATTTATTTAAGATTCTCATAATTTTTTATAAAATTATGTTTCTTTATGATCTGATTGTGTTGTCTCATGCTTATTAGAAATAGAAGCTGATGTAAAATTCTTATTTTGCAACAGAATGTGCTTCTTGGTTTCTAAAACGCTATTCATTGTAATGCAAATTTTTGAGTTTCAGTTCCTTTAACGGAAAGGGAGTAGGAGAGGCACTGATTCTAAGAAAATAAAATAAGAAAAAGAAAAGGCTAAAATAAATGTAACAATTTTTTTTTCCTTCGATTATTAAGAAACAACAATATTTCTGTTTAAATACAATAGTTAGTCTAATTTTATGAATTTCGAAAACTTTAGTACTTCGGAACAATTAGTAATTTAGAAAAGTTTTTAGTTCAAAAATGCATCGGTTCCAAAACATATCTTGTTTAAGACGACACCGGTATGACATGAAAGATGCCTTAGAATTGAAGACTATTGCAAACAATTTTTTTGTGATTGATTTCAAATTTTCGCAACTGCGTTAACCCAAATTCATTTTTATCACTATTTTTAAATTCTGTGTATGATTATTTGATAATATAAATATTCCCAAGCAGTTAGACGATAAAAATAAATTATCATGAAAAAAATCCATTTTTTAATAACTTTCTGTTTGGAGTATGTGCTCTGTTACTTTATTTGTTTACTGTTATACATTATTGACTCCTGTATTTGCTTCCCTATTACCATTAAATGTTTATAAAAGCATTTGAATTTAACTTAAAAAATTATCTTTTTTAATTTTTGAGTTAAGAAATTTAAGGGAAATCAGAAGCTCCTCAAAACGTTTGTTTATACGAACTGTAAATCAAATAATTTAAAAAATCTGTAATTACTAATAAGTAAGTTATTAAGTGAAAAATAATTTTTTATTAATAAGGAATAAATTTTGTCAAGTAACCCACCGAAAAAATTTCTTAAATTATTCTGAATTCATAAGTAACGTGAGATACATCATCATCATAATAATAGTAAAATAATGCTAGAAATAGTTGTGTGAATAACTAAAATTCTGTTATTAGTTCATATCGGGTTAACGTTACATTAAAAGTCACCAGAATTTCAAAGAAAATAATTTATTTTATATTCTCAGGAGAAATTGTCATGAGCAGAAGAATGCTTTTTTAAAGTCATCTACACATATAACGCTGTACCTTTTACACATAATGCTGTGCTTAATTTAAATGATTCATTCTTCACTAGGGGGAAGCACTAATTTTTCTTAAACACAACATATCCAAGATTAACTGGAAGAGAACGTGACCAGAATTCTAGAAAAAGGGGGGAGGGGGGGAATATGGGTCAAAATAGAGATTCGCTTGTAGATAAAAAGTAGACTTTCTGGCGTTCCGTCGATAGCTCAGTTGGCAGAGCGGTGGACTGTAGCGGAATCTATAGCAGTTATCCATAGGTCGCTGGTTCGACTCCGGCTCGACGGAATATTTCTTTTGTTGCTGTCAGAACGCCTTTCTTATTACTTTGGTTATTAAATCCGTAAAGACTTAACAAATTAATGACCAGTTGTTAATTAAGTAATGCAGGAATGTTTTAAGAAAAAAATTATCAGTTTCATCTTCTACGTTCCCGAAATATATTGTATAAAGTGAATTAATGTTTTTGTTGTTATTGTGATTAATCTTGCTTGTCTGAAATCAGAGCAAGCCCTCGAAATTATTCTGACATGGAGTCAAAATTGCGCCTGTCGTTGACGAGAGCCTTAGGCAACATGTAGGTGACAGTACGACTTTCCTCACCTCAGTTCCGCCTCAATTTTGAAGGAGGGGGTCCGAGGGTCTCCCATCCCTCTTCCTGTACCATCAACCTCTCGAAAAGACTTCCAGCTCGCCGCATATTTTGAGTGCCTCCATGCCACACAAACACTATACATTTGCAAACATTCATGATTTCTCCGGACTCGATACGGTAGTCAGAGTCACTAACAATTTTCCCGGTTGCACGGCAAAGTGAATTAATTAATCAAGCATATTTTAAATTCAACTAAAATGCAGATAATAATGCGTTAATCCAAGAAGAAATAGTTCGAGATTATTTCAATATTGTGGTTTAGAAGTTTCAACTTGAGGCTTGGTAGCAGTATGTTACTCATAATATTTCTACCAAGAACAAACACTATTTTGCACATAACTTTCAAATTTAAAGCAATATAAACTTTACGTTCGTATCATGTTTCATTAATTTATCTTCACTATTGTAACTATTGATGAAAATGAGTGAATGATGAGTTGAAAAATTTTATGAGTCGATGATATGACTTATAATACGTCAGTTCGCTTCAAACAAAATGTTCCGATTGTTTTTAGCAATATTTTGAAAATTTTTAGAAAACATTTAGAAGCAGTTAAGATAATTCTGTCACCATCCTTCCACTTTGAAATTGTAAAAACCCATATTTCTCTTTTGTACCGAATTAATTGTTAGATTTAATTGCAGTCAAATTACGTCAAAAATTAATGATTGAAGTGATAGATATTCCTAATTGCATACTTAAAGTTGAAAGAATACTGAACTACCCGAGTTCGTCATATTTCATCCGTAAAAGCGAAAAATGGTATTTTTCAGTAGTTCATTTAATGCAGTTTTAGAATTCTTGAATTTTAACCAACTAAAGGTTTGAAACAAAGACATTTTCTACTTAGCAAATTGCTGTGCGTCTAAAGAGAAATTACTGTTTACATTCTCACACATATTAATCTTAATGGCCTATAATTTTCTTTTAAAGTTATAGTTAGCGAAATGTCCAGTGTAGTTAATCTTACTGTGTTAACTTCTATTTGTTGACTGCCAAAGCGGAACTTTTGTTGCCATTTATCGAATCAATAATAGTTTTCTGTCCGAATTCATAATGCATGTTTTATCGAAGCTTTAACCTTCCAAATTATATATTGCTTTTTCTTTCTTTCTTTTTTGTAGCCCAAATGGGCTATTAGTCTCAAAACGAGATTTTGCCTTAAATCGCTATAAACGGTGTATCACTTTACAAACTGTTGCTACCAAATATTAAGGCCCTGTATTATTTTTGAAGAAATTAAATTATCAAGAATCTGCATGAATGTATGAATGTTTTTCGAAATGTAACAAAAAGACGGTACCTGCAGCCATTAAATTTTGAATAACGTAGCCCTTTACTCGAATATGTGCATCTGTAAGCCGAATTTTGAATTTTGAATTTGTTTTATTATCTATTCCATAGTCATTAAAACTTTTATGAATTTTTTGGTAACCAGACTGAACAATTTGAAAGCGAGCAGTGGCAATACTGTACGGAATTATTAAGCATTTTTATCTCCAGCGCACGAGATTTTCTATCGAAAATTCTAAAGACGTGGTGACTTTGCTTTGAATTGAATTACATGTGGCATCAGTGCGAAAATCGTGATATTTAATAAAAAAAAATGTAACACACAAAGCGTTAATAATAGGAAGACAAAACGCATTTTTGTTAGCCATCTTACTAAGAAAACGGAATACTGATATGATGAACTGAGAAAAGAGTGAAACAAATATAAAAGTTTGTGCCAATGCATAACACCGCATCGGGATTTCTAAATTTTGTTAAACCAAATAAAAAAATTATGATTTTGCCGTTGAACTGTATATGGCGTAAGTGGGGAAAAAATGATGCTTAATAATGAAGCTAAAAAGGTAAAACAAATGGCTTTGCAGGAGTGAGTGCAGTAGCCAAGTAAGTAGACTACGATCTCAAATCTGAACCCTTTCAGATGACTTGTGTGCTATTTTTTTTAGCCCTAACGGGCATTAGCCTAGAGGGGCTATTAGTTTCGAAACCGCATTTTGTGTCGAATCTCTTTAAACGGCTGTATCACTTTTCAAATTATTGCCACCAGATATTACCGCTGTGATGAATCTGCATGAATGTATGTATGTTTCTCGCAATGTGTAAAAACAACGATACTTGGAGCCGTCAAATTTTGCATAACGTAGTCCTCTACCCAAATATGGACGCCTGCAAGCCCGAATCTTGAATTTCGAATTTGTTTTATTGTCTATTCCATATTTGTAAAACTTTAACGAATTTTCGATTAAAAAACTCATCGATTTCAAAGCGAGCAGTGGAGGGCATAAAACAATTTTATCTTCAGTGTGCGAGATTGTCTATCGGAAATTCTAAAAAAAAATGCTGTTTTTGAGTATGTTTAGCCCAAAGTGGAGTGAGCTCAAATGCACTCGAAATGTCTTTGTGTCTGTAAATAAAAACACGCCCGTTTAGGTGTAACGTAAAATCTGAAAGCTTTCTTTCTTTCTTTCTTTTTTTTTTAATGCAAAAGGAACGTTAGTCCCAAATAGGATATTTGTCACGAAATGGAATTTTGCGTTGAATCCACTATACACAGCATATCAATTTTCATTCCCACCAAATATTATTATGCTGTATTATTTTTAAAGAAATTAAATAATGAAGAATCTGCATGAATGTATGTAATTTTTTCGCACTGTGAAAAAACAATGGTACCTGGATCCATCAGATTTTGAATAACGCAGTCTTCTACCCGTACACCTGGAAACCCCAGTTTAGAATTTCAAATTCGGTTTATTATTTTTTAATTCATATTTTCTAAAACTTTAATAAATTTTTAACAAAATTACCTATTTGAAAATGAGCAGTGGTGACACTGTTACACTTTTTTTAACTCCAGCGAATAAAACACTTTTATCTCCAGCGAGTAAAACATTTAAGTAAAACACTTTTATCTCCAGCGCGTAAAACACTTTAAGTAAAACACTTTTATCTCCAGCGCGTAAAACTTTGCCATTCGAAAATGTATAATACTTATCATTTAGTTTTAATTAACACCATTTAACTCGGACGTATGAAAGCAATGTGTTGCCGCAGGCGGAAATAAAGTGCTTTTATCTTCCACTCATCAACGCGTTGCCATTCATTAAAATCTAAAGTACTTCGAAATTTAATATGAAATTTTGTAGGATAAAAAAATAAGCGATTAATAAAGCAATAAACGCAGTTCTTAAGAAGAATTTTTTTCTGCTTTTTAATGTGATTGATTTAAATAAAGATGCATTAAAATCATGAGATATCTAATTACAAATATTATATATTTTTATAAAATTAGGCTAGCTGGACTCATTGAAATCATTATATGTTTTTTTCTTTTTTATGCTGACTATTTTAGACTGCTGGCCACGAAAGCGGCTAGTTTTTAGAGAAATAATTGGGCGAATGTAAAAAATGCTGTTTTGTAAAATATGTATGACAACTTTAACACTCTGTCAGGAATTTTAAAGGTATGCTGTTTTAAATATTTTGTGATTTTGCTGTTGAATTGAACTTATGTGGCGTAAGTACGAAGATGGTGATATTTAATAAATAAAGTTCAAAAAGTCAATAATAAAAAGACAAAAAAAAGTTTTGCAAGCCATCTTACTAAAAAAACTGAACACTGATATGATTAACTGCAAAAAGATAGAAAATTGTACGCAAACACTTGACGCGGCATCGGGAATTCTAAACATTTGCTACTGGGCCATGCTGTTTTTAAGAATTTTGTGATTTTGTTATTGAATTTATGTGGGGTAAGGGCGAAGAAATTTATGCTTAAAGCTGAAAGACCCCCCCCTTAAAAAATGGGGGATTAGCAAGAGGAAGTGTAAAAGCAGACTCGTAGACCGCGTGGTCAAAGAGAACGCAGTAAACCTTAACAAACCCTTTTGTGCGACTGTTAAAAGGTTCCTCTTTTTTCTTTTTTAAAGTTAAAAAACGTTTACTGAAGCTTGTAAGTAATGAATACAATTCTTACCATTGATTTTTCCTCCGTTTTCAATTTAAATCTGAAAGCTTTTGATTACAGTCTTAACATTTCGAAGAGTTTTGCGTTAAATAACATTAATAAATGCACATTAAAAAAATTAAAAAATATCAAGATCATAAGAACAAAAATAGAAACTGTTATCTGCTCTTCGTATGCAGATTTAGGTTTAACACATGAAACAATTTTTACGTTAGCAATTACGACAGGTTTATTAATTTAAGCATTAATTTCTTAGAAATTAGAGATATAGAATATAAATTCTTACATTAAAAATGAGTAGTTCAAAATGAAAAAGCCAAATGATAATAAAAACGTAATGATACGTAATACAACTGTTAATGCTGTCTCAGGCATTTTAAAGATACCCTGTTTTAAATATTTTTGTGATTTTGCTGTTGGATTGAATTCTGCGATAATATTTCATTATGAATTAAATGCCACATGGTGACTTCTGCACTTATTTAATAAAGAAAAGACTTTAGTAATAGCGCATTTATTTTACGAGATCACTTGTGTGGGGACTTGCAATGCATATTCTTTTAAATGGCAATATTCTCTATTTTTCCAAACACTAAATTCTAGAAATGAAAATAACATCTCGGCAGAAAGAATGAAAGCAAAGTAACTGTTTGAGAGACCTCACAGAGGCAAAAAAAATATTCATACAAAGAGAATTACCTCTGTTAAATAAACAGATATAAAACAGATAAAGCTACAGTAACTTAATGACAAAGTCAAAAAGGATAAACTAATTAAGCAAATTATGTAATTTTGCAAAATTTCGGTAATTTGAAACATAAGAATGAGTACATTTGTTGATTTATAAAATTTAGTCAATCAAAATAAATTAACAAAATCACTGGTACGAAATTCAATACCTAACAGACTCAAAAGTGCAGTTAGCACGTTTAGCCTATTCTCAATATTTTTTGGGGAAACCCTAGCGTTATCATATTAAATGGCAATGCTCCTGGAAACCTGGTTAAGAATCTATGCACTAAACATAAAAATTTAGTAGTTAGTAAATTTTAGTAATTAATAAAATTTAGTTTTAAGAATCATTTAATAAAATTACTAACATAAAATTAAACGTCTAAGAGATTCAAAAGCGCAACTACATACGATTAATCGACACTAAGTATTTCTTGCGGAACCCCTAGCGATATCTTTCGGAATATTAGGGTCCTGGAAAACGTTGGAGTCATAATGTTGCATTGGATCTAGAAATGAGAACAGTGTGAAAAGAGCAATCATTAAAGACACAAATGTAAACTCACTTTAAGGTCTTTAGTCTGTACGATAATTACTATAATTCCGTAATTAGTAGATTTTGATAATTTATAAAATTTAGCAAAACTATAATTATGAAACACACACATACCCCCCCCCTCCCAAATCATAGCTTTACAGCCTATTGTTAGTATTTATTTCAAATCCCCTAAGGATTTTCCACGCAACACTAAAGTTCCGGAAACCTTGTGAGCGAATCCTAGTTAAGAGCTCTGCACTGAATATAGAACTGATTCTTAATTTAAAAAAAAGACCATTAAGCTAAAACCATCAGAGCCTCTCTTAAAGTCTTTATGGTAGTTAGTAAAATTTAATAATTGATAAATTTTGGTATTTAGTAAAATTTAATAACCAAGGTAAATTAGCAAAATTGTGTGTATCAAATAAAAAATAAAGGAAAACCCCAAAATACGCATGGTTAGCTTATTGTTGATATTTTTGTGGGAAACCCTATAAATTTCTAGCAGAGCTTTAGTGTTTCTGAGAACACCGACTGCATTAGATCTAGAACTGATTTTCATTTAAGGACAAAAATATTCCCTTACAGATTCTCGCCTTTGCAAATATTAATAGATTTAATATGTTGTAACAATTAGTGATCAGGGTAAGTGTGTCAGATTACGAGTACGAAATTAAGTGCTTAAAATATTTAAAAGGGCATTTAATATGATTAGCCTATTCTCTTCATTTCTTGTGGAACCCCGAAAGTTTTTAGCTCAACACTAGTGTGCCGGGGAATTCCGACTGAAAAGCTCTGCATTAAATTCGAAATAGATTTCCAGTTGCTAAAAAGAAAGGTCATTAAATACAAACTATAAATGCTTCTTTGAATCTCCAGAAGAGAGCCTCGCTTTTGTAATAAAATACACAATATACTTCATTTTTTATTAAACTCGACCCGTTAATCTTTCATGAGACACAGGTGGTCTAAGATTTTTTTTCTTTCTTTCTTTTCATCTTCAACAGCCATCCCTAGATAGCTCTAATTCGTCACTGGAGAAAAGAACACAATATCCTATCAATCTTAGATCAAGTATTTTTCTTGTCTTATGTTCTAGTAATAGAAACCTGATAGAGCTCATAAACGTTTCATAAGTCGTGAGCCGAGTAATTTTTTTCCATCTTTTTTGACTGATCAAAAGAATGGGAGAGAAAAATATAGGAGGGAGGGTAGAGTAGGCTGGAGATGAAAGAGGAGTAAATTATAGACGTACGGCAGCTTTACCAGCTGTAACACCACTTTTTAAGACGAAAATACTTCTTTTTACTGACGAGGATTTGATTGATAAGGCATCTTGTTGTCTTGATTGCCAGCAATGAAGAGATTGGAAGCTTCATTCAGTCCTCAAGAGAAGCTTTTTAATTTATTTATATTTTGCCCCTTTTCTTGGTTTTGAATGTTATCGAGTATCAAAATGATAAAAAGTATAGCTCGACAACTTTTAGGAGAAGCCGGGGGGGGGGAGAAAGCGAAGAATCAAGAAATATTCATTACAAAGCTGTTGACCCCATCCTACAAATTATCTTTTCGAGCAAAATTATACTCCTTTACACGAAGGTAGTTATTATTTTTTGAAAATTTAAAACAAGTTGGAGGAAATTGATTTGAATCCCGTATTAAGAGTGATTAACTAAAATGAAATCTGTCATATGTGTGAATACTTTACTGTAGTTTGTTTGCATTTGTAGTCTGAAGTATATGACTTTAAACAGGAAAAAATTGGTCGACGTAAGACACAAAAGATGCAGAGGTTGAATAGAAAGAAATAAAAGTTGGCATTAGAGCATGCCAAACACTTTGTTCACTCTAACGATTTAAAAGTGGAATCCTTTTACTACACGTCAAAAGAAGTTTCATTTAACGTGCAAAACTTTGTCTTGATCAAAATGAATAAATAAGCAAATGAAAATGTCTGTAGACACGATCACTTGTAATAAATCATCTGTAGGCCCGCAAATTGAGGAAGGAATGGAAATGATCTAGAAAGCCCTTGGGCAAGTGCTGTCACAATGTGAAACGTAATAAATGTAATTTAGCGTATGCCCTTTCTTGCACATGATGAACTCTTAGAATGTTGCCATTCGGTAAAGCATAAGCTCTTATATTTATCTTTAAAATTTAATCAATCACTTATTACCAAACTGAACAATTTAAAAGCGCTTCTCAATAATTCACATTACCTTTTTTGGTAATGTTGTAGAGACATTAGGTTATTTCGAAGCAGGAGACATAAAAAATGAGCAATGCCCTCCCCGGGACTCGAACCATGGACTTCTCGAACGCGCGCCGATCGTGCTGACCACTGCATCACGAAGGCATGGTAATAAGGTGGGAGAAATACCTTATATAATCCCCTTTTTAAAGGACGGCTAGGGAATAGTGGAATTAATCGCCAAATCCTGGTGATGGAGAATCATCATCCACCACCCTTTTAGTTCGGGCGCCACTGTAGCTACGTTAGGCTATTTCGAAGTAGGAGATGTGAAAAAGGAGCAGTGCCCTCGCCGGGACTCGAACGACGGACCTCTCGATTACGCGCCGAGCGTACTGACCACTACTCCACGAAGGCATGCTAAGAAGGTCGGAGAAATACCTTGTCTAATTGGTGTATAATTAATACACATTAAAACACATTGAATTTGTAATATAATCAATAGAATATTTTTCTTAAATATTAGCAGCATTGAAATAAACAAAAGATCTTTCAAATGCCAAATATTATGTAACTGGTACAAAATCATTGGTTTAAAATGATTTTATGATGTTTTAAATATACAGTGGTGTTTTTTGTTTGTTTAGTTTTTGAAATTTTAATGGCGAAGTTCCTTTCTGAAGGAGAGAGTGTAATCTAAGGGCTTCAGATTGAAATTTTAAAAAAGTCCTTAAAATAAATCTGTATATAATGTTATTAATAAACGGCGTCGCAGTGTTGCTTCGTACAAAAGAATTCGAACTGATAGATTCTGAAAATACCGTGAAAACTTTTCATATCTAATCTTCTTTTGCTGTTTATATAAAAATGCATTAAGGCAACAAATTTACGAATAGTTGTGCCGTTTACTAGTGTAAAAAAATGGAATAAAAGTATTTGTAATAAAATATATTATTATGAAAAAAGTGAATTCAAAGAGGAAATATGATAAATTAAACGTATCGAAAATCATCTGAGGAGTTTAGGATCGAAGGCATTCTTTTTCAGATTTGTAATATGGCTGTTAGAGAAACAAAAAAAACGGACAAAATCTTGCTTCATGAGAAAGTGTAGAGTTTACGAAAATGCGCACAGTGAAAACGTGAACATGTAGAATAAGTTTTTCCGTCTAAATGCAATAAACATCCATATTACCATTCTTCTTTATCTGCTACTTAAATCTTATGCCTTGACGATCACGTAAAATTCCCTCCTTGACCTCGAAATGTAATTTAACATTCCGGCTTCAGAGGTAGGTTAATTCGCAGCAAAAGAATATGCTTTATCTTTTAAAAATGCAAATTTTCCTTATGACCTTAAGATAAGGGCTTAATTTTGTAGTTTATCTCATAAATTAATAAATTTATATAAATATTTTCCTTGTCTTTCTTATTTTATCATGAATAGCAAGCATTTGAAAGTTTACAAGAAGTCGGAGATTTAAAAAAATAAGAATGATTAATTCGTATTTCCTCATTTAATGATGAAGCTAGGTTTCATCATCAATATAAATATTTTATCAAGTGCTTTGTTTACAAGGTAGTTTAACGTTGGTGATTAGTAACTGATTATTGGTTATTTTTTACCGTTCATTAATTAATACGTTGGTTGGTTAATTTTAGTCCAATCTTCAAAGCTTAATAGTTTCTTTACGGCCTTTATTTTCGAAATCCTCTACAGCTCGAAAGGTGTTTAAATTCGAATTGGCTGCAAGATATTTTCGTTACTGAACACGTCTGTAGCAGATATTCAAATCTAAATTTTTATGCATTAAGAAAAAGAAATATTAGGATCAGCGAACCTAAAATCGAGACACTTTCAAATCTTTTGTATATTTCGGATAATAAAAGGTTCTTTCAATATAATGTGTGTCATTTGATGAAAAGTGTGTAAGTCGGCGTAGTATAACTAATTCAGTTATATGATCTCACGGTGTACTTCAGATATAATATGATTCATTGGTTGTTGCAACCGAAATATTGTTATTCTAATTTCAGTTTTGAAATAGGAAAAATGTTAAAAAAAACTAGCAACATTGCAATTGATTTCTCAGTAAATTATTTAGGCTTGCGAGTTATTGCTTGATCCTTTGTCAACATATTGCACGTTATTTAACATTTAAATGCTTTTCCCTCCTCATTTTTTGACTTTGTTTTATATTCCTTTGGCCGTATTTCAGTAACCCTTAAGCCACCTCCTTTTTTGATTATGCTGGAAATATTATTTCGACGTAATTACTTGTTGCAGTTGAGCCCATCCTCTGTCTTTTTATTTTATTTTATTAAACTTAATCTAAAATGTGTAATGGATATGGACTTCTATCAGAAGAAACATTTAGGATTATGAAAGTCAGAAATTAAATTTTCAGGTTTCAAGATATCACACCAATTGTAATAAACGTAACATTCTTACCAATTACGCAACTTTAGTCGGAATGGAAGATAAAGTAAAAGTATATCTCATTTTAATCCCGGCTGTTCTACCACGTAAATTCAAAGGAGTCATCCAATGCATAATCTTTTTATATTCAAATAATCAAACCGCAACTCCTCAGGTTTTTTCAAACGAGTTTGATAAAGTAATAAACATCATAAGTTATTAAATCACAAAACATTATTCTAGGAAGAAATTTGGTATCAAATCAGCAGCAACTTCAAATACTTTTATTTCTTTTATAGCCCAGATCTCTATTTAGCTATGATCATCAGTTAATGGCAAACTACTTTCTTAGGGCGGAATGAAGTTTGTTTTACAATCCTAGATTCCTCTGTTTTTATAACTGACTTTATGTTGGAAAGAAGGAAAAAAAAACATTTGTCCAGGCAACCTAGTTTCTAGCAACCTAGCCAAATCGGTCAGCTTTCCTTTGCTTCTTTATAGCAGCCGCTGCTATCTTTTCAACTGCTATTTTCTTTATTGCTGCTGCTGGATTTCAGGCTTTTCTTAGGTTTTAATCTGAGGCAAAGATGATAAGTTACTATGGGTATCTCGCTGTACTGACGTAGATCAAAATGTATGACTATTTCATTTTTTTCATAAAAAAAAGGAGATACAGATGGCCAGTGTTTAGTAGTGGAAAAAAAACTGAAACAAATAGTTTTCGGGCATGCTAAATGCTCACATGACGCGAATGTAATATACTTGAGGCTTCTTTCCTCATCAAGTGGCATACCAAGACAGTAATTTTGGGCAGTGAAATCACCGTCATAACATCAAAACTACCCCTGTACAATTTTCTTATTTATAGTTTTGCCATTTGAAAGTTGAATTTAATCTAAAAATCATATATCTGCAATTGTATCAGGTTACTTAAGTGCAATATATGACATTCAATCAATTGCATTTGTCTTATTATGATATTAATGATGAAAGTTTAGTACAATACCAACCAATAATGCAAAATTACATTGTTTCGTCAGGTCAAAGATATTCCTAAAAGCAATTTTTTAATTTACACCGAATCACATATTAATGTTTGTTAGGCGGTTTTTTTTCCTGAAGGGGGGGAGGAAGGAAGAATGTTTGAAACTTTTTCTTCTACTACAGGTATTTTTGTATATACGCAACAAACATAATCCATTTAAACGTGTTTTGCATGTACTATTTCATAAATAATTTAGATATTTTAGCATAGACAACGATCGTTAAGCAGTACACATGATAATTGATAATGGTATAGTCTCACTTTCATTGGTAGCATAAATTCATGAACTCTATAAAGATTATAGAGGAATAACCCTCTTGTATTAAATTGTAAAAAAGGTCAGAACAAGGGTGTAAACAGCCCTTTTATTTGAACACAGGTAACAATAACATGGTTTGGGTTTACACAAGCCAGCTCTTTCTGGCTTAACTGAAACGAGTAATGCTGAGTTAAAGCTAAATTTAGTTAGATGAGCCTAACAGCTCACATGATAAAGTAACGCGCAAGAATGTTCTGGTTTGTAGAAAACCAGCGAGACAAGCCTAATGGCTAGAAGCACTCAACGCCATAGAATCAAATCGCTGTTTAATCACGGTAACAACGTGGCTCGAGTAGGCAGCTCTAAAATCAACTTGCGAAGACTTCGTTTAAACAGCACTTCTTTCTCGCTCAATCTGAATAAACGCAAAATGTGTCATTACATTCTGGCATGAAAAGCGTGGGTGAAAAGAAGAGCGATAGAAAAATTACTTTCACTCAACTTTTAGCCCAAAATAAATTGATAAATCCTTACAATCTTATTAATATTTTGAAATGTTTGTAAATATTAGGTTAAATCTCCTTATTATAGGTCTCTAAAGCTTCTATTGCAAATAAACTGTTTTGCTCTTTACACTTTTCTTTGCCAGAGTTGATATTGAGCATTTAAAATACGAATATACATTTCACAAATCAGAAGAATCTATTTTTAGAAGTCTTTCAGTTTTCCCCCACATCCAGATTAGGGAGGAAATTAATTCTTTGGGGAATTAAAATGTTAAAAAAATTAAATACTTCATATATTTAATGAAACATTCTTAAAAAATGTGAGATAACATCATCCAAGAGTTGTCTAAAAAGTGATATTCGAAAACAAAGTTGGGTGCTTTAAATTACAATATTAAAACACCATGTTTGCTTACTTGCCAACCTCGAAAGAAAATTTTCAAATTTTTCTTTATTTATTTGCTTTGGAACTGTGGCCGCTTCCGAATAAATTGTTCTGAAAACTTTTCTAATTGTCATGAGTTTTTGGTATTTCTCTAGAAAACATCGTCACGTAATTGAATTTCTATTGTAAGATCTATTGATTTTGACTGCAAAATGCTACTTAAAGGCAACATATAAAAGTATTTTTGAAAATGAAAATAATGCAGTCACAAAAGCAGATTTCAAGTGTGGCCCTAAAAAGCATTCCTTATCGTGCCAGATCTTTATTATTTCTAGTGCATAAAACAAAGATTTTATTATTTGCACCCTAACCATAACAATTTTCTTTCTGAAATACTGTTGAAAATGGACACAAATTTAATATAACTTCTTGCATTTTTGTTAAAATGTTGTGCATTTAATCTTTTCGGAACAATCGGAAGGGATACTGTTAACGACATACCTGGAGAACCTCAAAATTGCAATAACCAGTGTATACCTAGAGCTCTTGGACCACAGTACGGCACTGGTTGCTAAGAAAAACGAAAATTCTGGGCTCTTATTTTACGCAATGATTTCCAGCACTCTAAGAAAGAAAAAAAGCACAAGCAATTTTTCAAATAATGATGATTTTTGTAAGGACTGGATTAATTATGGTAAGCAATATAAAAATACATGTTTATAGGGCTCCAAGGCCAAAAGCGAGAACAGAAATGTTTTGGCAAAAACATTGGGAAGTAAGAATTTACCTACCTTTTTTGTCTTCTTTTAATCAACAACGTTCAAGAAGAGTGAAACCTAGGGCTGGTTTAAACAAGCCTTGCTTTTTTGCGATCAGTTTATGGAGGCAATTTATTTTTTCATTGCAAAAAGAAAAATCAATTACAAATGTGAAATCAGATATACGTCAAGACTGAAACACTAACTCGGTCGACAGGTACAAGTAGAAGTGGGCGGCACACCAGAAATTCACCACTGGTCCTACAGATATAGTCTCGCTGGTGCAGTTCCGCTGAAATTTTGAGAGAGAACACCCTGGAGAGCTGTTCGATGGTCTCTTACACCTCTTCTGATATCACTAGCTAGTGGAGAGGACTTTCGGATCGCCATGTTTGAGTGCCTCCTTCCGCACAGGCACTATACGCTTACCAACATCCGTATCTCCATGTCTTCTCTGGGATTCCAACTGGTGCCTTTAGGTGTGGTAGTGAGAGACACTAACCACTTTAGTTAAGGGGAAACATTTCTCCATCTTCACAACGGGTTCTTCGTAAGGAATGGGATAAGTCACCTAAGGGCTCTTAACGCTTCGCGTCCGCATGCGTCGACATACTTTTCATACTCCTATTTACGCCAATGGCGTAACAGACAAACGCTGTCTTAAGGTCATATCACACATACAAATGATGGCAGATGATGAGGAATTAAATACTAATAGCTGATTAGTTCTTGAAAATGAACAACTTACAAAATTTTACGAAACTTAAAAAATCGTACGTCTTTCTCTCAGTGGTAAATTCGGTGGAAAAATAGTTTGGAATAGTTACTCGTCCAAAGAAAATGGATGTATGATATCAGCCCTGTTGTTCCAAAGAAGGTAATGAAGTATTAACGTATTCCAAGCCCGAAGAAAGGACAGCAGTTTTATTACCCAACACGGAACTACCGACAACCAAACTATAACTTAAGTACAGAAATATTGTTCCAGAGAGAAATAAGGCTTATTTTTATTAATTTTTACTTATGCTTCTTATACACTGCTCGACACTGAAAATGCAACATCAAGAAGGAGTGGTCAGAAAGTGATGAAATTTGGAAAAAAGACAGAAACAACAAGCAGCAATAAGTGATCGTTATTTCAAAATGAGACTCAGAATACAGAGCGAAAACGGCGTCAGCTCATTAGGATGTAGGACCACAGCGGACAGCGATGCACGAAGAAACACGTCTAGGCATAGAGTCATTAAGAATGCGGATGGTGTCCTGAAGGATGGCTGTCCATTCGCTTTCAACCATTTGCCCCAGTTCGTCTTCTGAACGAGGCAGGGGCAGAGTCTGCAAAAGGCGTCCAATCACATCCCGCACATGTTCGATTGATGACAGGTCAGGAGAGTACGGTGGCCAGGGAATTATCTGTATACCTTGCAGAGCATGTTGGCAGATGCGAGCACTGCCTGGTCGGGCGTTATCCTACTGAAAAATTGCATTAGGCAGCCCCTGAAGGTAGGGGATTGCCACCGGCCACAATACATTATACAAGTATCGTTGGGCCGTCATAGTGCCCTGAATACAAAGTAGAGGTGACCTGGAATCGTAGGCAATAGCTCTCCAAACCATTATGCCACGTTGTCGCGCGATAGGGCGTTCCACATTTACTGCCGGATTAGACCTGTCTCCACGTCGACACAACACACGTATGCGGCGACTGTCACTGGATAAACAGAAGCGTGACTCATCTGAGAACACGACGTTTCGCCATTCTATCATCCACATCCTTCCAGTCCAGCACCATTCTAAACGTTGGCGTCTATGCTGTGGGTTCAATGGCAGTCTTTTTAACGGATGCCATGAGTGCAGGCCATCGACGGGAAATGGTTCTCGTCGACACGGGAACATCCAGAGTATCTTGCACATGCTGCAGAATAGTGGTGCAAGTGACTTGCGGGACCGCCACAGCTTGTCGGCGGATGCGTCGATGCACGCGTACTAACGTCATTCTGACTGCACCTGCACCCCTCCTTCTTCCCACATTCGCTTGTTCCAACCATGTTCGCCATAGCCGATGCACCGTGCTCGCATCCGTGTGGGTATCAGCTGCGATTTGACGTAAGGACCAACCCGCCCTTCTCAGTCCGATCACCATATCCCTCGTAAAATCGTCTATCTGCTGGAAGTGCCTTCGTTGACGGCGGCGTGGCATTCTCTCCTATTACACGTATCCTCCGGGACAAAAACCAACTTTCTTCGATAATTCGTCTGGCAGAAATAACGACACGAATATTGCTCATTCTGCACGTTCCTTCCCTTACATCTTACTTCACGTGCGTCGAAGAGCTGCGCATTTCACATCATTTGCATAACTCAGTGGCGTGCGTCTATTCTAAAATTTGCATAAATTTCTGACCACTCCTTCTTGGTGTTGCATTTTCAATGTCGAGCAATGTATAGTGGTCCTAGTCCAGTATCATTCACATTTCATTTCTCCTGCAAGGTCGCAATGTAATTTGCGATAGATAGTGAGCAAATTTGCAGTAAATGTAGGAAAAATTACCTAATACGAAAACATATTGAAGGCCCCTGAATCGGCCCATGATACGATGAATATTATGCTATGCCTTTCTACACTAGATATAGATAATTTTAATTTTAATATATATTTCATATTATCTAATCATATTGATTAGAATATAAGACGATGTACTTTCCTTTGAAATAATCATCTTAAAACTGCATCAGCTACATACATGCAATCTAATATTTAAAAATCATGATATGAATACTTAATATTTACTTTTAAAGAAAACATGTTTACTTAGTTTAACATTCAAAATTAATACTCCTAGCGTTTAATTTAGGGAGACTTCGGAATCCGGAAACGAAGTTTAACTGAAAAATTAACCATGCTCTTGCTCGATGTCGAATTTGGAATCTTCAGATTTCTTTATTACTGTTTGACCGTTACATAGTAATAGTTCACGGAAAGGAAGTTTTTATTCCCTTAAAAACTAACAAGGTATTTTTCTTGTAATATAAATCACAGCATTATTGCATTATTGTGGTATGACATATTAACATGAAAATACGTGAGAAATGATTTCGTTAAAAAAGTGCTTTAAAAAAAGGTATTGCTGCCTTTTAAGTGAGGCCGTCTTATATTTTGCATAATACTATATTTGCAAGTCCAATTTGAATGTTTTCAATTAATGTAGCTTTATTTCACCATATTTTAAAGCTGAACTTCGATTCTCTAAATTTTCGAGAAGTGAAACTGAAGTGACCAAATCTGAAACTCAGAATCTATGTTTGTCAATGACTCGAATTTTCAATTGCTCGATCGCCTTCTCTCTTATGCGTCTTGTTTCAATCGCATTTGATAATTATTTATCATTATTCTGCTGTCTACAATTTAATATTCATATCATCACACTTTGCTTTTGTACTAGACTTTTGAAATATGTAAGACTGAATCGGAGAGATCCTGTAATAAACGATTTTTCCCCATTTTCTTTCCAAATTAATAGTTTGGAAAAGTTTTAATATTTTTTAGAAAACTCGCAGACTAGTCACATAGCCGAGCAATACAAAATAATTTAAAACCGTTATACATAGCTGTTAAAAAGTTAATAGCTTAATATACTCAAAACATACATAGATATTAGTAAAAGCATAATTTAGAAAATGGTAATCCGCAAATACTTCTAGTGAGAGAAATGGAAAATTCTTATAATAATGCTATAGAAGTTAAGGTGGAATTATTCCTAAGAAGTAATGAAAAAACAGAATATTTTAAGTCAAACTATCTGATTTATAAAGGTAGAATTCCATAAAGGTTTTAGAACGATTATGATAATTCATAAAGGCTAGCTCAGTATTTTCGAAAGCGTAAACTAGCTTTTTTTCTTTATGAAACATAGCTGTCTATGGAAAAAGTGTAAAATAATAATCTAACAACAGGTAAGTCAGGATTGTCTCAATAGCGCGCTGTAATAAACTGGTGACTGCCGATCGGCATGTTGATTAGGCTACCGCAAAGCAATCGCACCGACTCCATCTTGCTGTTATAAAAAAATTGTATTGTCACCTTCTGTTATAAATAAATAATTTTTTTTATTTGTATGTAACATTTTTTCTTGTTATTTTTTTATTGTTCATGTCTAAGCTAATATTACGCTTATGAGTAACATTTCTTGTGATTTTCATTCTTAATTCTCCCCCTTCCAACTTCTTTATGTTAAGAATATATTTACTTGTGTTATTAGAAAGTTTATCAGGTCATCAATTCATTATATCAACATAAGAATTTGATATGTTTGAAAACCATTAAGTAAAATTAAAAACTTAATGTGATGTACATGTAATGGGCAATGCTTATAATTACTACTGACTTTATAAGGTATTTATTTATGCCTTCGTGGTGAAATGGTTAGCACATTCGGCGGGTATTCGAGAGGTCCCGGCGAGGGAACTGCATATTTTTCATGTCTTTTGCTTCAAAATAAACTAATGCGTTTACAACTTTATGTTTTCGTTATGTATACAAATAATACTTTCAGTATGCAGAATTGAGTTTTATTGTCCGAAATAATGGCATAATATATTAATCTGGACTTCCATAATGAGAAGTATTCCAACTATTAACTAATAGAATTTTGTAATACTAAATATAGTGTATATTCTTTCAGCGAAAATTTTAAACGCTAAGCTGATAATAAAGCCGCATTCTTTTGCAAGTAACTGTAAACAGCATAACCTTATTTCATTTAAAACCAGCTGAAACTGTGCATTCAAATAAGGCGTTTATCGGGCAGAGCCAGTTAGCCTGAGATAAACATTTGCGCATGCGCAAAGTCGCGAGAGATGAAATAGAACTTTCAAATTATCGACAAAACAATAAAATTCCAATACGTGAGATGGCGCTGGAAACATCGGATCAATTGCACTTCGGTGAGTTAATACATGTTATTTGTTGCGGTTTGCGGCTAAGAACACGCGTATTAAGTTAATGGATTTTCCGACCTGAAATTGTGTGTATATCCAGTTTTTTTTCTAACCGTAACCGTAGAGTCATTAGTATACAGTGGCGTATAATACATTAACTGTAACCTGATCACTATCAGATGCAATGGAAAAATGTGACCCTGTGGGATTGAGTAATTTTGACAGGTTAGCCTTGTGTCCACTTTCGTTTATTACGCAGCAGGTAGTAATAAACTGAGAAAAAGCGGCTAAGAGTGTGATGTATATTTATGGTACAGCGGTGTAAAAGTGCGCTCCTTCCAACTCTGAAATTACCTATGAAACCCCCGTAGGAAAGGCAACACATTACAATTTAATGAGGGTTTCGAAGTTTTAAAGTTTCTTTTTCGACAGAGTTTAATTAACGATGTGAAAATATGACCCCACAGCAAAGGGTATTACTTCATTTTTTCATTCATTGTAGCCTAAAGTAGGGATGTGTAGCATAAATGGGATCTAGTGTAATGAAGGAGCTTTTCCAGGACGCATCACTAAACTGAGGCAAAGTTGAAGAGTTACGTAACCTGTTTTTCTAAGACGGATGTTTCTTCTTTTGATGTTGGGATGTTCTTCTTAATAAAAACACCTTAAAGTAATTTTTCAAGAATTAAAAAGACCTAATTTAAAATTTTAAGCAATAAGCTTATTCTTTAAGGATGATAATCGCAAATGCTGTTATATATAACAGAAAAGAATTCGATTTTTTTTCAAACAGCTGGTAAAAAATATTTTAATTAGTAGTTTACTATTTAAGAATTTAAATTTTAAGAAGAGAAAGATTTTTCGCATTTGTTGATCATTTAAATAAAATATGAACTTAAGAAAATAATTTTAAAAATTGTTTTTCAAATTTATTTTACCTATTTTATTTATATTTTTAATTTAGTTAAAAGACTAAAATTCTACGAAAGCTTTAGTATTTAAAACATTTCATGCTTTTTGAAAGAATTATAAAATCACCTGCAAAAATTATTTTAAAATTGTTTGGTTAAAAATTGCTCTTGTGAACGAAGCCACGAGCAGAGTTTTGTGCATAGACTAATATCATGGTAAAGTTATATCTCTAGGTGGCAGTGATTTGTTTTAAATATAAGCAGTTAAAAAACATTTTAAAGATTAATAGCATTTTTGAGCATGATTTTATGAGAAATATGTCTAAATATCTTACAGTTTTCTAATTTAAGAAAAGTACTGACTTTAAGATGCTAGTATAGTGGTATAGTGATTAGGGGCCGACTGCGATACCAAAGTGTCCGGGTTCGAATCCAGGAGAAGGCATAGTAACTGTCTGTCCCTTCATAGGAGGGAAAGGTGGCCCACCTACTGGGTGCCTCCATAATAAATGTTCCCCACTTCTGGTCTTAGCAGTGGCCAAGCCGAAGTCGACTGAGGGCCCGCCATTGGCAAACAATAACAAAAAAGAATTTACTTGCTAAATATTCTTTAAAAAGCACTTCACCAACTCACATCTTTATTTATGATACAGTATTATGACTTAGGAAAGTATACTATTTTTATTTTGGAGTATTATTTTGAAACAAAATCTGAAACTTGATTTGTAACAGAGATGTCATGAAATTAGTTTAATATTCACGAACCTTCCTGATGTATTCAAATTACGTTAAAAGAACAAATTCGCGACATCTCTTATTCTAGTAGAATTATATCCATAATTAAAAGTACCAGTTTATATCAAATTTGCAATGACAGAAATACTTAAAAGTAAACGCGAAACACATATTGCTATATTTTAAATTTTATTCATCTTTGCTTAATTTTTTCCAGAATTTGATTCATTTCTCCCGTAACTTTTGCCCAAAATCTTGTGAAATTTAATGTCTAACAGATGCCAGAGCTATTTCCGTATTTCGACAATCTTGTGCGTCATTCGGTTTTGACAGCGTGTAATTTATCATGAAACTAATTCTACTTTTTCTAGATTTTTATCATTTATATGAATTTTTGTTGCTAGTCCTGCTGATTATACGTTTTCGTCACGCTTTTGTGCTGTTGCTGATGCATATCAAAGGATTTCGCAATAATTTTAAAAGGACTGTTTGAAGAAATGTACTCTTCAAGATATTTAACAACTGGAAGATGGTAAAAAGTTCACAGCAAATGAAAGATGGTAAAAAGACTTATAGTTTTAATCGGATTTTACACCACCATCACGCCTTCTGATGAAAAGTAAAATAATAATAAATTCTGACCATAAAATGCA
>KK121261.1:481287-495581 GCA_000611955.2 Stegodyphus mimosarum | reverse complement strand
CTCGGTAAGAAATGTCAAATTAACATGATATTGATATATTCAGAAACAGCAAATTCAACAAGCATTTTTTTAAATTTTTACATTGCACGGTGTTAGTTAAATACATTAAAATGTTAAAAAAAATGCCATCATAATAGTTTTGATCCTAATGTGATTAAAAATGAAATCGTGGAGCTGCTCTCCAAAGAAATAATGTTATCTGATATAGTCTGAAATTTTCATAGAATCATTACTTTTGCGAAAGTTTACAGAATATTGTTTTATATACTGAAACAAATTAGATAGCGTTCCTGGAATACCACTAACGAGTAATTTAAAGCATATATAAAATTGCAAGCAATGTCAATAGAGATTTTAGTTTCTGTATCTTTAAAAATGATGCCTAATTTTTCTAATGTTCTGCAAGTTTTTCATCAAATATTTAAATATTCGTTTTCGCATTTTTATTTTTCAGCTATACACTGTTTATAAATTTTCTGTATTTAGACCAAAAGTTTTAAATTTGGAATCGATATCAACAAAATTAAGTCTGAGTTTCTTGAAGACTAATGCAGAGGTTTTCATTTCGTTACCCGATTCGGAAAAGGAGGATAATGCTTAATGTACTTTCATACACAATTTTTATGATGATAAAAAATTATGAGACTGGAAAGGCAAAAGAAAGGCATCTTGTTAATTACTTACCACTATTTACATAAAATAAAGCGTTTATTGATGATCAATGCCAAAGTTTATTTTACTGTTTAGTGTTCATGTCTCAGTATCGATCTTGAGGGGTCGATTCCGAAACAGTTTCCATTTGGGAATGTCCGTTTCTTATTAAACTGAAGGGGTAATATATAGGCGTAGAAAAAAGAATATTTTCTCTATATGTCTTTAAAAAATTGTTCGTTTTATCATTCTAAAAATCTGTAAAACATAAGTATATAGATGCGAAAAAATCTGCTAAATGCAGTTCCATTTTTTCTCCTCGCAGGAAGAACTCAGGGGATTCGATTCAAAATTTCTTCAGTGTTAACGCCAATAATGATTATTTTTCTGTAGCTTAGTTATATTTGATTCTTTGAATGTTGCAGTGAAAAGCTGTTAGATGTTGCGAAGGGTAGTATGAAATTTTACAGTTGTGCTGATTTTCATGGTATGCGTCATTAATTTTAGACTTTCGAGGAACAAGGCTATACAAAAGAAGCAAGCAGTGATCTGTTGCTGATAGTAAGTGAGAATATAAAAAAATGCTTTCGCTGATACTTTTTTGACTGAGATTGTAAAGAATTTCTAATGAAATATGAAATAGGAAACGAAGTATTTATTTCTCCCCCCCCCAAATAATAATATTTGGAGAGCAAAATATTTTAAACGAATTTTTCTCTATTTATTTTACTGAGATGAGTGCATAGTTTCAAAACTTCATTGCAGATTCATTTTTCTGTTTTAATCTCACAATATAATGAATATTCTCGATTTAACGAATTTTAATCAGCGATTCGTTAAATCTGTATTGGAAATTCATATTTTTCCCCAAAAAATAATTTTGGAGTTAAAAAATTCCATATCTGCTATATTTTCTTATACAGTTAGATGAAGTTAAAAAAATAATCTCCATCTTTCCCCCCTATTTTACCGTTTACCAGATGCCCTTAGTGGGTCGATAACCCTTTAGTTTCCGGCCTCGTGTAAGGTCACCCTTTTACCCCATTGGCACCAAAATCCTTTTCTGAGCCTCTAACCTTCCGCGCTGTAGAGAGCTCCCTATTACAATACTGACATAGTACGCCATTTTATAGAGGAAATCTATTGTTCCAGGTAAAAGTTTTCTCAAAGAAATTGAAGCATTTTTTAAGCGATTTGAATATAAAGTACAGTAAAACCTCTCATGGCGACCACTTTCCAAAGTCGACCATTTCTGAAAATGATCAGTATTTCTGAAAACATAAAAAAAAAATCTGTATTGAACATTAGTGATAGTTACGCCCTGAAAGACGATCAAGACGATCTTCTTCCCCCCCCCCCCAAAAGTTATCTAAACAGTGGGTGTCGCTTTAGCAAGTTTTTCAAAGTACTAACTTCTGCTTATTTTAGTAATTCCGTATATTTATCTCGCACTAAATATGTAAATATTTTGTGTATTAGCATTCGTTGTTCGTCTACCAACTGCCATTTTATTTGTTTCATTTTTTTGCGTTCACATCCCAGAATTTTTCCAGCGATTTTTTAATGTGTGTTATGCTATCCAAACGTAGAGAAATGAGCACCAAACTTATGTAAATTACTGAATATTATTGGTACATACTATCGGGGCTCTGCAGCAATTACTCTAACTAGCTTATAAAAGCGTAGCAGTTTCTGAACACTGGCATAACGTACCTACTACTGATTACGAGACACTCTAGAGATTGAATGAGTCTTAAATGTTTCTCGAATCCAAATCCTTATAGGCTCTCGAATCTTTTAAATGTTTAATCTCGCAGATTCTTCAGATAATAATAAGAAGAGGAGATAAAAGGAGAAAAATATTAATCAATTTTGAAAGATTTTTAAAAAACGGGCAGAATCTTAGTATTAGATTATATATGCTGGAAATTCTCAGACTATTCAAGTCTTCAAAATTTTCTAAAAAGCCAACTCACCAATGTTTTTGAAAATTTGGCAGATTTCGCGAATGTCATATGGCGTACTTAAACAGTGGGGCATGCATGATCGTAACGAAGTTATACTGGTGATCCAGACGCCACTGCAAATATAATATTTACATAGGCCTTTTATTAATATTTCTGTTAGGTGTCAATAAAACTAATTTTTCTAAATTTTTAGTTTAACATTTAACTGTTTTCTTTCGAGGGGGCAGGAAGTTAGGATTTGAAAGATTCGAATGAAGAAAAAGTGCGAAGATTCGAGTTATCAAATTTTTTCCACTTTAGATTCTACTTTTCACAGACTGAATTAATTTTTATCAAGTTGCCTCAAATAACCTTGTCACCGCAGGGCAAAGCTGGATTAATCTATTTTGGGACTCCAGATAATTATTCTTGCTGGTCCCCTACAAGAAATAAACCACACAAAACTGAATTCCCAAAATTTAGGTAATGAAAAACTAATAATAATTAATAATACATTTTCCTGTGCTTATTAAAAACTAATGCATAAGTTAATTTTATTGAAAATATTTTTCAATATAAAACAAAATAAATTTTTATTTTTATTCCAATAGATATAAAGATACATTGCCCTCTAAAAGTTAAGGAACAGTACGTTTTTCAAAGCTCACCATTACAAAAATGTCAGTAACGTTTAAATTCACATTTAATATGCGTGGCAGTAACGAAGTTTAAGAAAATGTATGCAAAAACAATAACTACTACTTTTAAAAAGGCAAAAATTGTAATTTTTTTCCACGAGTGTTGATCTTCAGTTGTTATTACAGTTTCGTGGATAATATCCAGGAGAGTCTATCAATGTCCGGCAGAAATCGTTTGCTCGATTCTTTCAGTTGGCGGGCGATCGGATGGACGGAAATGGGAATGTTACAAGCTGATGCTGCTAGACATCTCAGTGTCTCTCGTAGTGGAGTTCACCGACTATAAAATAAGTTTGAATCCAAGGATTCTGTGTCTAGAAGATATGTTCCAAGCAGGCCTAGAGTTACAACACCTGTGGGAGACCGTTATTTAGCTCTTTTGGCCCGAAGGAGGAATAACATCACTGTGCCTCAGCTCATGGCAGATCATTTAGTGGCAACAGGAACAAGAATCTCAGCTACTACAGTGCGCAAACGCCTGCACAATACAGGTCTGCATGTAAGACGACCAGTCCTTTGTATCTCCTTGACCCGAGGAAACACAGGTGCCCGTTTATGTTGGGTAAGAGAACACATCTCCTAACTAGTCAACAATGGCATCTGTTCTCTTCACAGACAAGTCCAGGTTCACATTGAAGAGTGATTCAAGTCGTTAGCTGATCTGGTGAGAGCAACGCACCAGATACAACCAATTCCATATTGCGGAAAGACATAGTTACAGAGGTGGTGGAATAATAGTTTGGGCTGGGATCTTTCTCGGTGCTCACACTGACCTGCATGTGCTCCATGAAGGAATTTTGACCGGTGTGAGATATCGAAACGAGATCCTTGATCAATATGTCTGCCCATATGCCGCTGATTTTGGTTTTGGATTTCTTCTGATGGGCGATAATGCACAACCGCAGTGAGCTCGGGTTGCTGAAGAATATTTTAAGGGTCACGGTATAGAGCGCATG
Organism: Stegodyphus mimosarum; assembly: GCA_000611955.2. NCBI lineage: Eukaryota > Metazoa > Arthropoda > Arachnida > Araneae > Eresidae > Stegodyphus > Stegodyphus mimosarum. The sequence continues at coordinate 491,330 of KK121261.1, read as the reverse complement.
GAATGGCCAGCTCAATCCCCAGACTGAATTCGATACAGCATCTTTGGTTGTTTGGTCAGAAACAGGTTGCTGCTTTATGTCCTCCTCCAAGGTCGGTAGATGAGCTTGAACAAAGATTACTCCGTGTCTGGTCGCTGCTTCCCATTTCACTGACTGACAACTTAATTGACAACATGAAACGTCGCTGCTGTCTGTTTATTGCAGCTAAGGGTGGATATATTCCTTATTAGAATCCATTTTTGTAATGTTACCACCCCATTTGTCCTAAAAAAACTGTGATATGTTATTTCTCCAAGACTGGATTTCTCTACCAAGAGTTCAACTTTTTTGTTGTAATTCATGTTTGTGTTGAACTTTAGAAACATTCTATGTTGGATTCATTAAAGAACTCTTTAGTGAACATGTCTTGTAAATTTTTTGTTTCTATGTTGGTTCGTTCTCAAATTAGACACAAAAAAAAAACAGGCTGATCATTAACGTTTGGAGGGCAATATATATAGAAATGTGTAAGTTTATCTTTTTTTCGAAATATTGTAGTCATATAAATGAAAATTTGATTATGTATCAATACATCGATAGAATTACAGCTATTTGATTGTATCTCATAAATTAGAAAACGAAATTTATTTTCTTAAATGTCAAAACTGGTTTTCAAAATGTATAAAATTATAACTGGAAAATTCTTTTTTCTCGCTTTCAGTTCAGAAAATCGACAGTTACGTCCGCATAATTGATATTTTCCGAAGCAGTTTGTTCGATGTACAATAAAGAAGCTAATTTTGATACTGGCTCAATGAATTTCGTAAATAATTTTTTACGCATTTTAACATTGAAATTGACCTTTCACCAAACATTCTCCAATAAATTTAAATATATTACTTGCAAACATGATTCACTAGCACTACTTACTATCAGATTTAACGAATGCGATGCACAAGAAACATCTTGGGCTTTTTGGCAATATTTTTTAAAATAGTTTTGGGACCCATTATATTTTCCAGATATACCTACCAAATTGTCGTAATTCTGTCCTCTAGTTTTTCAATTGCTAGTAATCAAGCATAATATTTCATGACGCTTTAAAACTTCATTTTCTAAAGATTCTTCTGTGTACGAATCCAAAAAATTTCTCTGATGGGATTCCATCTTCTGACAGATAATGCAATATAAAAGTTAATTAGTTTGCACGTGTTATATCAGAGGCAATTATAATTGAAAACTATTTGGCGGCTTTAAATTCTGACGCTATTTTTTTTGAATATGTATGAATTCATTGCAAATGGATGAGAAAAGGTAACTCAGGTTGCGTTTTTCAGCTAATCGAATGGTCTTATACGCGAAGCTAAAAAGTCATTAAAATCTGCCAAAATTCTAAATCTCCTATGTAAAAATTCTCTAATGTATTCTAAATCTCATATCCTAAATTCCTTCTTATCTTTTCATTTTTACAGTTCGAGTATCTCTCTATCTAAATTCTTCGTTTCATCGAAAATACCTTGCAAACATAGCAGTAAATTGCTTTTATTCTTCGATTGTTCACTAACCGTTCTCGCTCAATTTTTTTTCATCATTGGTTTGTTGCGAATAACAATATTTTTCTTTAACGACCGAGTTACAGTTTTTCCAACTTATATTTTTAGCAGTACATTATCCGCCGGTTACTTAAGTCACTTCCGTTCTAAATATTCCGTTGTAAATATTTTAATTTAAACGGCAATTTCAATATTGCAAATTATGATTTCAACTATGAACCTATTTAGTAAGCTAGTAACTAACAAATAATCTAATATTTAATACTTAAATTATAAATTAAAAATTAATGCTAAAATTAAATCATTTGGATTTTTTTTTATAAAAAATTTTATAATTACGTTCTGATGAAATTTTAAACTTTTACAAGGAACTGCTGTATCCGTATTTGTTGTATTCGTATTATTTATCAGCAGTCTTTCAATTATACGTTCAAGTTCATAAAACTGTTTAGCTTTTCTGATCTTCACCTTTCACAGTAGTCACCCCCCTCTCTGTATCACTTTCACTGTGAGTTTCAGTTTCTGCAGCTCGTTTAACAGTTTCTAAAATACAGTTTAAAATATTCTAAAATATTAAGAGTTGTTGTAGTTTAAAATATTCTAAAGTATTTAGAGTTGCTGTAGTTTAAAATATTCTAAAATATTTAGAGTTGTTGTAGTTTAAAATATTCTAAAATATTTTCACATGCTGTGTTAATATTATCATCAATAAGCATAAGATAGAGACAACTAAGTGTAATATAAAAGCATAAGATACTAGAAAGACAAAAGAATCAATCATAAATAATAAAATCGTCATCTAGACTCTGCATATGAAAAATTCACTTTTCACTAATATTTCGAATCTTGAATTCTTTTGTAATTATCATATTTTGTTTCTTTACGTGGGTGAAATCGATACAATTAAATAAATTAAAATATGAGATCTTTAAACAGATTACTCCTTGAATTTAATTTAATCCCCGGGCTGGAATATATTTTTCATTTCTGTTGTTTACAAAGAATTGTTGCTCCATACGGGAATGAAAGTTGATTGTAATAAGGGGGAAATAATAACTTGAGGCGGTACTCTTAGTCATTTTTCTTTTTCTCACCATTCTGAAATCTTATGAAACTTTCAATATGGGAAAAGAAAAGCAAAATGAGTGCTTGAATTAAGAATATAAAAATTTAATTTATTTTCCCTTTTTATCCTCCTACCACAAACATTCATAGTACCAGTTGCTGTTAAAGCATCTACCATGATGTTAACCAATTAATAAAAAACTACCGCTGTGTCGTAAAAGATACTTTAAAACTCGCGTGCATAAAAAAGCCGATATAAAACTCCGTCTCGGGAAACAAAAAGAAGATTCAAGCACAGAAAAAAAAATGAAGTAAACATGCTTAAAAAACGCGCTAATTGAAATAAAAAGAACAGCGCTAATCGCAGCTTGCGGCTGAGGCTTCATCCTACCTTTCTCAATCCATTTATATCAGGAGGAAAGGTGTTAAAATTAACGACCTGGTTGAGTAGGGCGCTGTTGCCACTAATTAAAACTCTTTGTGCGACTTTAATGACTGGTGTAGTGTCTCAAGAGGGAAATTCTATCATCGGACGATTAGACTGGCGAGGTTTTTAAAGCGGTTAATTTTTGTTGGGTATTGTAAAACTGAGTACTTTTTTATTTAACGCTGTTTGTGAGACCGAGGAAAACGATTTCGTTTTTAATTGCTAGGGCTTTTCATTATGATGTATTACAACAACCGCAGAACTTAGGGTGCTATTTTTTTTGTTTTGTTTTTGGTTGTTTGCCCTTTTCTTGACATTATTGAAATATGTTCTTCACCGTTTTGCATAGCACGTTTACTTTAGCGGTAGAGTTTCAGTTTAGTTTATATTTTTAAGTTACATTGCCTGAAGGCAGTAACGTAATATCTGAATTGACTAAACACGTTTTTAATTAAATTGGTATAACAAATTTATAAATCGGTTTTGTAAAATGCTATAAATTTTCAATCTTTAAGTTGATATACTGAAATATCATTTCTCAAACATTTTCCACTTTTGGAATAGCTTTCAGTATTTCTCTTTCACAGAAAATTTCTGCTCAAAAGTACAGACTGTAGCTCTTTAATCTGGTGTTTTAAGATTCGAAAACTTCCATCAGCCGGAACGCTTTGAATTTACCATTAGTTTGTGAATATGCTGCCAGGGTGATTTTACTAGTAGTGCTCTGGGATCAAAACTTGTCTCCCATGTCACTGATTCTGGGGGTAGGGGAAATTAGAATTTTGTTAATTGCTTATATTCAGCTGTATTATAACCTTTAGTTACCCGTTAGTGGTCGAGCGTGTAACACATCTGAATACTGGCAGTTATTCGATTGGAATCCTTAGGATAAGAGTGATTAGTTTCCCATTTGTGATTTGAATATCACAAATGGGAAACTAATAAAAACTAATAAACCATAAGTGAGGTTTATTAGTTTCCACAAATTCCACAAATTTTATTCCACAAATGGGAAACTAATAAAACTAATAAACCATAAGTGAGGCGCTTATGGTAGTTTTCATCAGAAAACTACCATAAGCGCCTCACTTTCCTTAGGCAGACAAACTTCTGTGTGCTTTCCCATTACTTATTAATACAATAAACAAAGATATAATTGAAAAAAAAGCGCTTAAGTAAAAATTTGGCGGTAAATATTGAATAAAACTGGCGATTTTGAAAAACCATCAGTCATAGATCCCTCCTCTAACACGTTTTACCTTCTTTAGTTTTATTCAAAGTCTGTGCCAAACAAGGATTACTTTCTTGCCTAATTTTAAACATACGGCTTTTCGGAATGGCAGTTAAGACACTAAGATGCGAATAATATAATATATATCCTAATAAGCGTAAGTATAAGTCCATTAACCACGTTTGAGAAGGTGTAATTATTAAAAAATATATATGTAGAAGTTTCTAAATGTATCAGCGTTCTGGAATCGAATCATCAGCTGCATATGACTTAAGTGTACAAAGTGAGAAGTTTTTAATTTTTTTTTGCTGAAGATGAAAGCCAAAACAGTTTAAAGTTGAGGAATCTTACTAAGTATCATTTCTAAATTCATTCTTTGGTATTTTAAGCCTTGTTCTGTCACCGATTATATGTATGGAGTTGACAAGTCTAGCTGTCAGGCATTTTCTTGGTACATTACAGAGTTCACTTGGGATTAATTTCGTTTGTTTTCTGTTTCCTATAAAGTTTCTTTTTATAGATTTTAATATAAGTAATTAAAAGCATTTTAATGATAAATTTTTTTCTAGTGCTGGCCAATAATCTGAAGTTTTCAGAGTGCAAACTTCTTAAACATTATTTTTGTTATTGCGTGTTAGATTAATACTCACCTATTAATTTGAAGTGCATACTTTGTTCTCATACTTCGTCATTTTGTAAATAGGCCAACGTATAAATCTTGCTAGACTTTGCCCGCTAGACTTTACAGTTTTCTTCGCAGGAAATAGATTCGCACAAATGTTGACGCCAGAAACGAAAACAAATTTTAAGTTTGGAAAAATCAAAAAACATTCATCGTGATGTGTTAACACATTTAAACGAGTAAATCCACTGCATTTGGGATAATCTGGTCTATGGCGTAATTTTCCATGACTGCACGTTTTCTTTGTTTGGAATATTTCGTAACAGAAACTATATCTATGGTTAATAAGACGTTTCATGCAGAAGTCATGTAACAAGCTAATGAAATACTTCACAACAGAAGCTATTTCTGCATAATATTTAAAAGGCGATGTTAAGAGTGAATCTGATCTGTGGAGCATTTTTAATTTAGAACTCGGAATTATTGCCAAAATCTGACAGCGAAAAACAGAAATAAACCGAAATAGTAAGTAGGTTAATTAACGCATCTTTTTTTTAAAGAGGAAAATACCTATAAATAAACGCCAACATATTCTGAGAATTATTTTTCAAGCATTTTACAATTACAAGAATTCAGCTTGATTTTTTACAGACACATTTCTCCTTTTAATCCGAAAATAATGAGTTCAAATACAGATCTTTTAGAATATGTTTAGTAAGGAGAAGATCTTATGTGTTCTTCCCCATTGTTGTAATCAAAAATTCGACGTGATTATCATGAGAAATAAAATGTTTTATTTCTTTATAGAAGTGTTTAACTTATTGAACTGCTTTTAATGATGAAATGATTCCTGAGGATAATGTAGACTTTCAAGAAATCATAAAATAGACAAATTTTATCGCATAAAATACTTAAAAATAATTCAGAAAATGCTTTTTCTTATCTAGTGAAAAATTTTCTGAGTGATAAAAATCTGAGACTGTATTCTGAAGAAATCACTTACAGCTTTAAAAGAATCTTAATATAGTAGATTTATTATTTTGTAATACATGAATGTTGGAAATAAAGGATGATTGCTGTATAACATGACAGCATTTGAAAGAATTATATCGCAAAACAGAATTAGTTATGATTTTTAAAATACTTCTATTTAAAATTGATTTCATCTGACGCTATTTCTAATTTATTGTAAAATTATTCCAGTTTTATAAAAACTTATCAGCTTTCAGAAAATGTAATGATGCGCTTAAAAATTTAAATTAAATCTTCATTTGATTTACATTTTTCTGATATATTGCAGCGGATTTTTCATATATATAATGACATGCATTGTAAATCATTCCGAAGAGAAAAATGGATGAAATGAAATTTATTACAACCAAACCAACCTTGACTGAAGCCAAAACAATATAAAAATTTTCAACAGCTGTCCAAGCAAAATTTCCAAACAATTTTATTTCAAAAAATCAGAGAGAGAGAGAGATCGGGCTGTCAGATCGTTCCAGTCAAAGGCCATTTATGTTAGGATCTAGAATGTTTAGAAATTCTACAAATATTTTTTAAAAAAAATATTGAATATATCATATAAGAAGGTTTATTGCATTGATCTTATAATTTTAATATAATTTCTCTGATTTTACTATGTTTATGCTGAGGTTTGTAGCACTCGTAAGTTTTGACTTCATGTTAACTCGTATGTTTTGCCATCTAAGCTAACATAAGTATATCTTAATATTTATTGTGTTTAAGATGACAACTAGATCCTTAAAATTTCTATTTGTGAATTGAACAACATCAATGATTACGCTATGATGCTATTGGAAATTTTTTCCTTCAAAATCTTAGAAAATATTATATAAGACTCTGTTTTTCTGTTGTGTTACATGTGCCACGGTGCAATCAGTATATTATATGTATGCCATGTTACATAGTGCATTATATATTAATAAAATTTTAATAACTCCTGTACTGGAATTCGAGCTAGGTACACTTTTTTTTCCGACTAAAATAAAACGGTTATGCTAATTTTTCACCTCTGTATGCAAGTTATTTCTATTTAAACTGAAATAAAAGAAAAGGGAAAAAATCTGAAAGCTTTAAGATTTTACATTACGCCCAAAGGGGCATTTTTTAACGTTCTGTGTGTAATCTTTATTTATTAAATATCATGTTTTTCGCACTTAAACCATAAAATTCAGTTCAACAGCAATATCAAAACATGCTATTATTAAAATCGGATGTCTGGCGTTGGGATAATTAGAATTATGTTGAATGAAATTTAGATGCCGCTACCGACTGTTATAACAAGAAGGAAGTATTACTGATTATGATTGCTTATAGCAGGTAGAAACTTCTACTATGTATTCCTAAGTAACATTTTGATTAGTAACATTAACTAAATGTCTTAGTAAATTATCGCTTGTTTCTATGGCAATCTTAACGGACTTTGACTTTTATTTGTAGGATTTCTTCTTGTCATTAACAAGAATTGTAAGAAAAGAAAAAAATAATATTCATTTCCATGCATATATTCTAAGTGATGACAATAATTTTAGCAAGTTTCTACTTTTACTTTCCTTGAGAATTATTTGAACATTTATCATTCTAATCAAGTCTCTTAAATTTAACATTTTTAGCTTAATCAAAACTAATTCACTGTAATTAAACATCAGTGCATTCTGATAAAAACGTATTTGATTGATAAACTGTTAACAATTTTTTATTCATTGTTCTGTTTCTACTGATAGTTATTACTACTATAGTCACTAATCATTATTATTGCGAGCAAATAAGTTGTATTTTAGAAAAACGTAGAATAGACTGTGTTTGAAATAGAGTTAACATATTATTTTATATCTACAGTCAGGAAAAGAAGCCACAAGGTAATTTAATATATAAATTTACTAGATATTTTATTAATTTACATTACCAGGTTTCTGGAGAAAAATTAATAATTAAGTAAATGTTCTTTTAAAAAGGTATTGCAGATCTTCAAACAAATTAATGAAATTTAACCACATGCAATTGAACGCGAAGACAAAAAGAAAAAAACCGTTTTATTTAGCAATTAGAGGATCAAACCTGTGTTATCAGCAGATTAATAGAAACACAAAGTTTCAGAAAACATTCGTTTATTTTGCATATTTAATAGATATTTATGAGAATATTTCGTTTTCTTTTGATTCGTGAAAGTTATTTTGCGAATGTAACCTCAGAGACTCTTAATTATGCAGTCAATGTTTAAGCTGAAAGAACAATTTTAAATATTTTATCGTGCAGTGCAGCTTGGCAGAACTGAATATTTTGCAACCTCGAATAATTGAAGTAAGAATTTATTTTTTGAAATTTATTGAGGAAAATATATTACGTTCTGTCTTTTTATCCACATACAAAATTACCAAAAGCAAACATATATCTATGTATTTCTAGTTTTTTTTTCTCTCAACAACGAATGGAAAATTTGTCAACTTTCTCAATATATATATATAAAGTGAAACGTACATATATATATATATATAAAGTGAAACGGAAGATTCTATATCATTTTATTTGTACCTTTTTATTTATACAGTAAAAAAAGTATGTTCAGTGAGAGTATATATTAGCTGGTTATTCATAAATCTTAAAGACAAAAAATCTGTTCTTAATTAACTTCTGAATAGTTTTATGGTCATAATGGCAGAAAGATTAAAATTGCTATACAGTAATAGTTATACTCAGTACTCGGTTATCTGCAGAAAGGGTTCGCGCGTACGTGATTTTATGGCATTATTTCCTTTGTATGGCATAATAGTATGAGTTACTTTCCCTTTGCAATGTCTCCATGAGGGTATCCCTCCTAAGGTAAGTAGTTGTCCTATGTTTTGAGGTGTAATCAAATGACTAGTTAATATTGTAAGCTAACTTATGTCTGTTAGGTATTCCCAATGCTTATTTATTTATTTATTCCTAATTTTCTGTTCCCACATAAATTTATTCTACAATTGTTCGCATCAACGTGCTTTACTGTTCTGTGGACCAATATTTATTGAAAACTTTCTTACTTTTATAAGGGAATTTAATTACGTTTTCTATCAGTATTAAATTTCGTAATGATTGAACATTGTTAGAAATAATTATTTCTCTAAAAAGGAATCTTGAAATGTTTTTTTTTTTCAGATTTACGTTCTTTTTTATATTTGTTAAAGTAATAATAGATTAGTATTTGAAATCTAATCATTGGTTATAGCTTTTGTTTTCCTCTTTGTCTGTATTCTGTTACCCTTCTATATTTCAGCAGACATCAAGAGTTAACGTTTTGCTAAGTTTATTGTATTCAGATTGGGTAATGAAACTGAATATAATAAACTGATTTAGTCATTGATTTTATACTCAATCAGTGACCAGAGCAGTTTAACTGTGTATCATTTAACGTATTTTTTTTTCTTTGCAAGCAGAAGTCATGGACATTCTGTTTGAACATTTTAGTAGATAGCGTTGCATTTTAATTACTCTTTTCTGCTTATACTTATTTTTTATTGTATTTGCTATTAATCATTCACTTTTTTCGCTGCAGAGATTCTCGCTTTTAATCATAAGTGCGAAATGTGTTAGTTCCTGTTTCATTACTATAGTATATAGTTTTAGTAACTATAATTTCATTTAGCGGCTTTTATTTAGATTAAGAAATGTACATGTTTCATTATATAATAAGCCTTTTTTATCATAGAGTTTTGATAATGAATTATTAAGTGTCTAAAATTAGAAAAGCGTCCTTAATTTTTTTTTTTAATTTCGTTCCTTGGACTTTGCAACTTTTCCTTATGGTATTAACATAATGTTTTTGAAAAAAAGTACATATATTTTCTTACAGAACGCCAAAATTACTCATTTTCATATGTAATTTTTAAAAATGCTAAATTTATATTTTTTGTCGCCATTATTTATATATTTCTTGGATTAACGCAGAAAGGTACGTCTGTCAACATTTCTTTATTAGGAGAAGTTAAAAAAATGCTCCTTCCAAATAATAACCCAGTCGCTTCTATACTATTAAGAAAAAATAAATGTCGCTGAATTCATAAACAAACTATAAAGAAATACACAGGTAATCTTTCACTCAAATTTATTACTGCTATTGTTATTATTATTATTATTATTAAAATATTTTAATAATGAATTAATTTC
>KK121261.1:448260-481252 GCA_000611955.2 Stegodyphus mimosarum | reverse complement strand
TTGGGTTTTAATGTAGTTTCATATTAAAAATTAAATATAATAGTGATATTTAGTTTAAAATCTTAAATATAGTCTTGCTAATCACAGTTGCTGTTAAGCTCGTTGCTAAAATATAAATGTATAGATATATATATTAGGCTTGTACTTTAAGGATTTCATTTGCATATAGATTATAAGCTATTAATTTTATGAAGGCAACTTGTTTTCCTGCATGCATATTAGTGCATGAAACTCGCTAATATTTCTTACATTATTATTTATAATTTTAATTATAGTTAAATAGCTTTTTCAAGATTTGTTTTTCTTTTCGGTGCAGTTTTATTTTAATAATTTTATTTATCCTTTTTCTTTGTAGCATTCAATACACTGTGGGTTTTACACTGATTCTGGATTTATATTTGCCTTAACGTCACTTTCTTTTATTATTAAAAGTAAGATAATGGCTTCGAAGCGAAAGATCATCACTTACTCGTTTTTAAAAAGATTTTTTAAACCAAATTTAATAAAAATAGAGTTATTTCAAATACGTATAACTATCTAAAACATTTTTGCGTTTAGCAGAATAGTGTGTTCTTCTATCAACTATGTTTATAATTTACAGATAAGCAAAAGTTAATTTTACATTAATTGTTTAGCAGCCAGTAATCTTAGTTAGTAATACTCGTAAAAATAGGATCGGATTTTTCATTTTTAGGTACTCATTTATTTTCTAGCAAAAACTGAACCCGAGGAAAACTATTCGAGAGTTGCCTCTGGTGAGCTTGAAAGCAATATCAGAATTTCAATTTAATATACCGCTGTGTTATATCTGTCTGAAAGTAAAATAAAATAAAATATCATATTCGCATTCTATTTTCTCGAGGTAAACAGACCGATTTTTTCTTCTAATTAAATGAGCGTAATGTCAAAGAAAACAACGTCTCTATATCGCTTGCTCATACAAAAAGATCGCACGAAGAAAAATTTAAAGGAAATACTCTTATCCCCTTCAAGAAAGGGGGCTGGAGAAAAAGAAGGAAAAAGGCCATTCTTGCAGCATCCATTGGGAAACAGGCATTGTCCGAAATCCTGTCATGTGATCAAGCGTAGCGAGACGCTGACTGATGACATACTCCACAAATTTTCTTTTTCCTCTCCTTTTTTCCTGGGCTTAATCTCTTTAATTCAAATACTTCTTTTTCTCGTTCCTTGCTTACTTTCAAAGATGATAAGAGAAAAAAAGTGCAACTACTACTACAACTGCGATGAGATCGATCGTCTTTTTTTCACGACAAATTCCTCTTTTTCCATGGAGCGAAGGGGGTTGTTGGAGGGAAGGGACTACTATATTCAGGAAAGGAAGGGTCTTCCTCAACAAAACCCACCCAGAACTCCTTTTCTCTTGCTTTTGTTATTTCTTCGTTCGGCTGTCTCCACCAATGGCCTGCAAAAGGAATAAGAAAATATACAGGAAGAATATGAAAGCGATTCGACATTAGAGTTGAGAAGAAATGAGGAACCCAGATTCTAAAGTATTTTCATTTCTTATGCTGGGGGTTTTCTCCCGGTTACCATGGATTATCAGATCAGAAAAAAGCACCCCAAGAAACTGTTTCTTCAAAAAGTTTCAGATGTGGATACTTGATGTACTTTTGTGCCAATGAAGAAATGGGAACATTCGGATCTCTTGCAGAAATTATCTTCTTGTTTAATTATGCTGTATGTTTTCTTTTCCTTTTCCTTAGCTCACAAAAGACTTATGGAAATTAATTTAATTATCTGTTATGTTCGTTATATTTTAAGCTATATGCGTATTTATTACTGCACATTTATATAGCTGTCCTATTTTATTCATATGTTGGTTATTAAATGGTGCCAAATTCAAATATGTATGTAGCAAATATACAGAACATCCGAATATTTTATATTACCTTAATTTCACATAGAAAGTAAATTAATTTCCACTCCATATTCTCCTGCCTTCTACTTTTAAATCCTCGATCACAGGTTACGATTCATGTTACGGTATTGCGTGATACGTATTTTCCCACCTTAATCTGTTTCCTTAAATTTTAATCCTAAGACATGTTTGCATATGCCTTGGTCATATGACTTCGAGTATCATCATTGGGGGTTGGGAATCTATCCATTCTTTCTATCCTCTCAAAGGTAACCTGTTTGTCATTCTTTATTGTTTTCAGTTCGCGATTTTCGTGTCTTGGCAAAATAGAAAGTATCACCACTGAAGGGAAATATAAATTAAAATGAATATTTAAACCTCTTGTGCAAGCGGGCTAGTGAAATAAATGCAGTCTTTAGTGTTTAAATATTTCTATGTTAAATAAATGAAAACGTCTCCACGTAGTATTAATTGGCGCTGAAATAATATCATAGACTTTTGGTTCCTAATATTTAGCTCTGCTATTTTAAATATAAGATTTTATGTCCTATAATTTAATTTCTAGGGGCTAATTCATAAAAGAGTATGTCTATCGTTATTGCTTGACTTAAGATTTAAGATTGTTTCATGCATAAAAATGAAATGTGCATACCAAGATTAAAGTACAATTTCTTCTTATAATTTTCATATTTTCAAGTATTGAAACGTATTTTTAAAAATCCTTCAAAACTGTATTGGAGAATTCCTCGAAATGTTAGAGTGCAATCCTAAGTTTTCAGATAGGAATCTTTTTAAAACTAATCCACAGTTTTTAGATCTTTATAAGATATTATCTCATTCCGCTTAAGTTCTTTCGTAGTATAAATGGTAGCACATCCAGCTATCGATGAAAAATACATGGTTCGAATTCCGACGAGGACATCCTCGATTTATAATAATCTGGACGATAATTCATCGCCATTTGAATTTCGTTGAATGGGTTTCGTGCCTATTCCTAGTTGATCCTGAGGAGAATATAAGGAATTATCGCATTCCTTGGTGTGTTGCGTAAGAGTGTAAGTGGCAGCATGTCTTTCTATTAAGAGATTCTGATTCATATTCCGGCGTAATCAATTTTTCCTAGTTCTCTCTCCGAAGTACCTAAAGTCATATTTCGAAATCTGAAGAACTAATTTTTTTATTGCTGGCTTTTGAATGCATATGTAGACAATATAATTTTGGAAAAAACTGAAATGAATAAAGATATAAAGTCAGAGGTATTTACTTCGAGTTCTGTTCTTTAAATTAAAGAAAAGTAAACTGCTTGTAAATACTTACCGAAATAATATTATTTTATATATTTAACAACAGTTTAAAAATGAAGGCTCAGATTATTCTATTTGTACATAGCTTGTATAACAATATATGACAAATCGAATATCTAATTTTCGAGAGTTGTACTTTCTCATCATAAAAATGTAAAAAAATATTTTGCTTTTAACATCAAATACAATTACCCGAAAATTTTTGTATATCGAAAATGAAGAAACTTTTGGGTAGTTTCTTATTCTGAATGTCATTGCTTGAAAATGTATTGTTTTATTGAACTAACTATGTAATAAATTACCGGTGCCTCAGAGTGATTTTAACACTGGAATTTCTTTTCTCGAGTAGGTAAGCTTTAATCAGCTGAGGATAATTTTTATTTAAGAAGGAAATTAGAGTGATTTGACATGATTAATTTTTGATTTTGACGTGACTAGATATGCCACATTTTAATTCAGATATTTTGCACGAGAAGTTTGTACTCCTAATATGAATCAAGAAATATCTTACCTTGAATTTGAGCGTTATAAACTATACTTTTAGAATTCTTAAGCAAATTCATGTCTTAGATATTACAGCTGTATTTTTGTACATCTTGCTTACCTTTACATTAATTTCAACGATTATAAAAATTCTTCACCTTCGCTTTACTTCAATTGACTCGAGAAGAATAATGAGGGGTACTCCACAGTTAATATATATTTCAAGACCTACTACTGTTATTGGAAACTCTTATTAATACCGAACTCTACACGCACAGTAAAGCCGTATTCGTATGATATTCATAAATATAGCTTAGTTTCTTTAATAAGCTTTGCATAATTAAAAATAATTATAAAGTATATCGAATATTCCATTGCAAAGTGGACTTTCTTATGCACTAAAGTAAGGGGTTCCGTTATTTTTTCTAGTTCAGAACAGCCAATAGAGCAATTAAAGAACATTCTACCTGTACAAATGTACCTTTCCAACGAAGGTACATGGTACCAAACGTACCATGTACCTTTCGAAGAAGGACAAAACAGTAAAGCGTATTCGTGCTTATGTTCGGAATTGCCACAGGGAGAAGTACAGAGTGTGTCTGTGCTGCTATATTTCACTGGTATTGCTCTTTCTTGGTTAGAACGCGTTTCGTATTGTTTGATTCCTAGCAAACTTTGTAGAGCCATTAAGCTTTTAGATGCAACATACGGGAGAAATGAACTGTTCCCTCACCGGGACTCGAACCACAGTCCTTCTACTTACTAGGTGGATGTGCTATCATATACACCTCGAAAGCACATTCGGCAGAATATGATAATTCCTTATCCCTGACTTAAAGGATGATTTAAGAGAGGCACCAGACCAGCTCAAGTGATGCGAATTATCACCACGACATTTTAATTCGGCTGCTATTGGAGAGCTATCATGTCCCCCCTTAACAGGAAACAGGGAAAAATCAGCTATGCCCTCACCTAGTTTCGAATCACGGATCATCCACTTGCTAGATCAACGTGCTACCAGGTACGCCAGGATAACAAGCATTGAGATTATGATAATTTCTTTTAATTTTCACAGTTTTTGGAGTCTGCTGTAAATCACAGATATTGGATCTGTGGATTCAAGTATATGATTATGTAAGGCATATTTGTAATAATCAAAATGATTTGCAGCTCATAAAAGTGTCCTAAAGAATAATTAACACACAGTAATGATTTTTAAAGTGAAAAACTGAAGGCAACTCCCTAGTACATCTTACAGATTACAGTGCTTATTTTCAATTTAAGACGACCCCTAAGTTTCATCTAAAGAGCACAGCAGCAGCATCTCTCAAATACATTCATGGAAACAACAGCTTGCGGGCACGCAAGAAGAAAGCTAAGAAGTCGAGCCAAGAAGTAAAAAAGGAAAAGAAATATTAACGCAAAGAGAAAAGAGAAGAGAGGGGGGAAGAGAAAAAATCTGAAATAGATGAGCAAACAACAACAGTACACGAGCAGAGCAGTACGGAGAAGAAATAATTTAAAAGAAAAAGAGGGAATCGGGGGGGTAGGACGAGTTTCGAAAGGAAAAAAAATAAATCGGGAATTGGAAATGTCTTCGACTACATGCATATGCAGAAGTGAGCGAGAGAAAACGATTTTATTCTGTAGGTGGAGTTCTTAGGGGAAATGCAGGAAAGAGTAAAGATGCAGTTGCATCTTGACGTTTGGTTCATGAGGGTCCGTTAACATATAGATGATCAATAGTTTTAAGGTTCATCATCTTCTTTCTTTAATATTTTAATAAGCATTTTGTTCCATGAATAGGCATGCACATCTTTTACTTTACTCTCATTTGTGGCACCGCATTTTCTAATGTTCTATATGTAATCTAAGACGCACCCTTTTTTAAAGCGGCCCCGTCCAGATCGGGTGTATGTTAGAACAGCTGTCGTCTTAAAATTGCAGATTTTTCTAAACTGCTGATTATTTCTAAATTGAAGAAACTCAAATTTAGATGTACATCTTGCAGTCGATGGTATGGAATCAAAGAACTATGATATTATGCATAATATGTTGTCATTTAGAATATTTTTACTTTGCTATCCTCACGTAGCAAGCTTGATTATTTTCTGTGTATTTTTAATCAGTCAGTCCTAATTAGCGGCATCATTATGGGCTATTTTCATCTGTGAATAAAAACTCAAATCCATCGCCTTTCTTTATAATACATTGATTTAGAATTTTTCAAGTAGATACTCATACAGAAATATTGCACTTTTGTTATCTTTTCGGGCTAAGAGCATAATTTTCTACGTCACTCCATTCTGTTCTTAGAGATACTAAGTTTATTGAAAGGCATGATGGTGCACAAATGACGAAAAGGCATAAAGCTGCCATCCATTGCAATTAAATGATTATTTTTTAAAAGCTTTTACTATCTGTGTGATTTTTCTGCCGTTTAGAGAACTATTTGAATGATTTAGAATTGAAATTAATTTCTACAGAAAATTTCTCGTCACCCTACAAATTGCAAAGTCTACAGATGTTAGTTAGTTACAAAATTGCCATGTGTTGATGCTTTTAATGCTTTAATCTTATACGGTAGCATATTTTTTTAATGAGAATTACATTAAGACTTTTGTTCAAAATGTTATGAACATTTAGATATTTGTCATCTTTGATAATGAGCTTGTTGTTTACCAAATATGCTACGGCTTGATTACAGAATTGAAATTTCAGCAACTGGTTAATTAAGTCGTGACATTAATCAGGGCGAAAAATAATTCATTCGAATATTTTTCTCAATGAGTTTCATTTGAATCGCTTACAGAATGTTTGAGACTAATTAGGGAAATAAAATTACACATTTATTTACTTAGATTCATACTTAATGTACGCTTCAAAGTAGAAAAGCTTATTTAAGTAAAACACATACTTGCTTTGCATTCCAAAGCAATTTTTTGTATGGTCAACCAATCTCTCCATACAGTTTTAACATAAATTACCTCTGACTCTGAGTAATTATGATGAATCAATCATATATTCATTTAGATTTAGACTTCGACTGAACTTCGATTTCGATTTAGACTTCGATAGAGAGTGATATTACATTTTCTATGAATCTTCCAAATCTATGAAATTTAATGGCTCACACATACCTAGAGATAAACAAGTAAACATATGTACAGTGGTACTTCGGTCCATATCATTAACTCGTACCATTACTCGTACTCATTACCAAACAACTTTCCCGATAAGAAGTAAACGGAAAATAGTGAACCCGTTCTTATAAAATAATTTTTTATTATTATTATAACACTGTTTAATTCTAAAATACAAATACAATGGGTGAAATACTCTCTATACATAAATGAAGCACTGCACATACTGAAATATTTTCTGCGTTTCAGATCAAAAACAATTTTTCAACATGCTCTAACATATCTGATTTTTGTTTGGTAATCGATTTCACTTCCTTCGCAACGTTAACGATTTAATAGCGTCTTTGTTTTACTGTGTCGTTAACATCATCGCAACGGGCATATGGTATGCAGCAGCCAATTTCCTGATACGCATGCCATATTCATATTTTTTAATAATCTCTTTTTTTCTCTCCATGATGATCATAACAATTTTCTTCGTTGCTTCTCATTAACTTTCCTATAACTCATTTTTAATGTATTTATAAAAAACTTTACCCAAAAAAAATACAAAAATCACGAAAATTCAGATTTATTAGGTTGTTTACTAAATAGTACCAAGAGACGTACTGATGGTCATGGGCTGTCATAGCATTGTCTCGAAAGAGGTAGACAAGCGCAGTGCGTGCAATCGAGATCGCATAGTATTCCAAACAAATATTGTATGGGGGGTGGGAATTTTCGTGTTTAAACATGACGTGTTTCAAAGCAGTCGTGTACCAAGGTACCGCTGTATTTTCATCCAGAAAGACTGTGTATTTTTGTTAGTGTTGATAGTTTCAAAAGAATGAGATGTTAATTAAGATAAGACATTATAATTTGAAATTTATTGCAGTTTTTATTGGACTCAAGTTAAACTGAAAATGTGTAGGAAGCGGAAAAATTACAGAACAGCAAACAGAACATCTGATGATAGTTGCATTTAAAATAAGGGCTTTGATATAAATAAGATAAATTTCATTTCTGCATATATGTATGACATTTAAAGTTGAAATACATTTTTTTACTTACCAATAAAACAAAAGAACAATGTTGAAAAGCTAAAAGCAAGAAAAAATGAACACAAGTAAAGGTAATAAAAAGTACAATATAAAAATTAATAAAAAAATTAATAAAAAAATAATATATAAATCGCGTCACTTATCTTTCTTTCGTCAAATTTATTATTATAAAGCTATAAAAAGATATGAACTTAATTGTTCAAGAACGGGTATGCAGATTGTGGCGATTTAGTTATGTTTGCGTTAAATGGATAAAAGAAAGTGTCCAACCGGCTTTAACTGCAGCTACATAATTTGTAAAAAGTCATGTAATTATGCATCTTCGTCATTCACTGTCGAATATATTTATAATTAGGTATATGAAACGCCGAATAAAGTAAAACGTTCTTAATAAACTGAAGGCAATTCTTCGTCGCCTAATAAAATAATGTTATAAATCATGCATTATGTACGTTAAAAAGTATGTTTTTGTTAATAATGTTTCGAAATATTTATATATATGTCGGTAGATTTAACAGTTTTGATACTGATTCTTTTTCATTCAGATGAATCTACAGTCCCTGTATACGACCCTGTATAGAGCCTAAAAGGGGCTGTTAATCTCGAAATGAGATTTTTGCGTTGGTTCATTATAAACGGCATATCACTTTCCAAATTATTGCCCTAAACTTTTGTCGCCCTGTAATATTTTTAACAAAATTAAATAATGAAGAATCTGCATATATGTATCATGTTCTTCCCATCATGAAAAATCGACGATGCCTACAGCCATCCAATTTTGAATAACGTATTCCTCCACCCTAACATATACAGATAGAAGCCCGAATTTTGAATTTCGAATTTGTTTTATTATTTATTTCATATTTTCTAAATTTTAATGAGTTTTTGATTAACAAACTCAAGGATTTGAAAGTGAGCAGTGGCAACACTGTTCGAAATAAAACATTTTTAACTTTAGCCCTTAAGGCTGTAGCCACTCTGGAAAATGTAAGATATTTACCTTTCTGTTTTAATTAACAAACTCGGCTCTATAAAAGCAATACGTTGCTGCGACCGGAAATAAATACTTGGCGCCACGTACCAGGGTGTTGCAATTCGTTAAAGCCTAAGATACTTTCAAGTTTAATCTGGAGTAATTAACTAAGCAATTTAAAAGCAGTAAACACAGTTCTTAATATTTTTTCCTACTTTTTAATGCGATTGATTTAAATGAATGTGTATTAAAATCGTGAGATATCGAATTAGAAATATTCAATATTTTTATGAAATTATTTTTGCTGGACTCATTAAAATCATTACATACTTTCTGCGCGAGCGAAAGTTTTAAAGAAATAATACAGCGAATATAAAGGTGTATATGGCAGCCCCTAACATTCTAACTGGAATCTCAAAAATATACTGTTCTTCAATATTTTATGATTTTGCTGTTGAATTGATTTTTATGTGACGTAAGTGCGAATAATGTGATATTTAATAAATAAAGTTGCAGAAAAAGTTAATAAAAAGACAGGATTTTTTTTGTTAGCAATCTTACTAAAAAAACTGAATATTGTCACGATGAACTGAGAAAAGACTAAAAAAATAGAAAAATGTATGGCAACACTTAACATTTTATCTGGAATTCTAAACATGTGCTACTATGCTGCTTTCAATTTTTTTTTTGTAATTTTTTTGCTGTATATTATTTTTCATATATTCAATGTATATTATTTTCCACATGGCGTAAATGAGAAGAAAACGCTGCTTAATAATAAAGCTAAAAAGACAAAACAGAAATGGGTTAGCAGGAGTGAGTGCAATAGCAATCTGGTAGACTGCAAGCTCAGCGAAAGCGTAAAAAACCATAGAAAACCCTTCTGGGCGACGATTAAAATCTGAAACCTTCCAGATTTTTTTTCTTTTCCAAATTTCAATCTTTTATGTTGAATTACATTTTCCACAATGTTTTTTATACATTATTAAAAAACATGAACTTAGAATTAGAAGAAAAACAAGCCAATGTAAAATTTGAAATAAGCTGAATTTATTTATTTATTTGGCACCTGAAAAAGAGGAAGTTGTGGTTGGATATCAGATGTCAAGGAAATATCTTCAGTATCTATTAGCCAAAGAAATATCTTCATTATCTGACATGGTATAATATACTTAAAACTCCACTCGCTGTGATCAAATGTGGCCATGACTCAAGCATGTCTATGTCTAACGTTCTCAAAATCCGATACAGAGTTGTTACTAATGCAAAGAATGAAAAATAGAATTTTGTCTCGAAACTTTTCATCCAATCTTTGTTTGTCTATTTCTGCATTTATGTATGTGTTTATTTCTATAGCTTAAGGATGAAGCAGGATTTGTGAAATGATTCTCTTTTTTTTATCGTTATAAGCTTATTTTTAATGGAAATATTTTCCTCCTTGAATTAAGCTTACATCAAATCATTTAATGTACTTAATGTATGCCTACCACATTTTAATATAATATTAAATATTGGGCAGTGAAAATTTTATATGAGAGTATTCAAGAGCAGAATATGAAAAATTAATCATTGATTTATCTTCAAGTTTTCCAGTGCCAGTGCTGCCACCTAGCAAGCAGTTGTTGGAATTTTCATATTCAGCAACCCCTTCATCAAATTTTATATTGAATGATTTCGAGCATTAGACTTTCCTCTCTTTTCTGCTACTACTGGGAAACCTCTTCGGCCAATCCCTTCCTGCAAGTCCCTCCTCTAAACTCCACCTCCGCCTCCTCTTATCATCCCCGTTTCTCTTGGAGCTCCTGTATCTCCCGCTCTTTTCAGCATTAGAATATGCTTCTCTTTCCTAGATCTTACCTTTGGGGGCCATCAAACAATTGATTTTCCATTATTCAGAGGTTACATCGGTATCTAAACGAAGCAATACAATTTATTGTTTTAATAGATGTTCTCAGGGACATTTATCAAGATGATTATTTATAAATTATGAAATTGTTAAAATGTTATAGGATTGGTAATTACTTTTTTATTTTTAATAAATCAGCGTGTTGTTTCATAATGTTTTTACTAATAAGACATAAAAGAATCTAAAATAATACTTTTTGAAACTTTTCCTAATATATAATAATTTTTTATAAATAATTTAGAATTTTATCAAAATCAATATACATTATTTTGCATATATGACTGAAATATTTTATAACTGTTGTTAAATAGTAATAGTAGTTAGTAGCAGACGAACTGTTATTGTAGGGAATGCTTCTATATCTTATCATTGCATTTTTGAATGGAATGTATAAGTGAGCTGTAAACATTTTAAGGAAAGGATTTCTTTTGAAGCTTACATACTTACCTTTAAGGATATTTGTCGCCTTAATGTTGGTCAGTTTTAAACATCAGGGAGTAATCTGAAAGCCGTAGTATTATTTGCTTATATTTTATAAGTGCCAGATGTAGTGATAAGCAGTTTATTAATAACCGCTAATATAATGAAAATTGAAAATTAGGCTCTTGTGAAAAGAATCCATTCTTCGTGGAATATGACAGTTAAGTGGGGGTCGCTAGCCATTATTTGGTTAGAAGATAATTTTTGCTGGGTCGCGAAACTTTTTCAAGTGCTCTTTGAAATCATCTCTGAAAACCATCTAGAAAATATGACAACTAAAATGTTGGACCCTGGATGTTAATCGTAAAATGAAATGTCATTAATGAAAATCTAAAATTTCAAAATGTAATGTATAAGATTATATATTTTACTTAAAAGAATTTATTCTTTGGCAAAGAAATTAAATAGTGTAAGCTGTTTAGCCATTTAAAAAAGCCAGAAATAATAATGATAGTTCCTGGAATTTTTAGAAACAATAATGGCAGATATCAGATAAAGAATTTATCCGATTTATAAACTTGTTCCCAAATCGTTTCTGTTATCTTTTTATAAATTATTCTAATATATTCATCAACATCAACATTCTTATGTAGTTACTTTATTTTCCATTTTAATCATGCTAATAAAAGATGGATTTATCTTCCTTCAGTGATTCTTAATTTATAATTAAATACCTCGTATTTATGTTTTAGTAATATTTTAAGAACAAAAGCGTCATGCTTTTGCATCATATTGTGCATAATATGTATAAATCTGCATTGTAAATTTCAAAGTCTATATTTTAAAAGAAAAAGTATTAGAGGTTTGGCCCACTATTTTTAGAAGGTGAAGGAGGTAAAACCTACCTTTCTATTTAATAGTAGAAATGATGAAAATGATTAAATAGAGACTTTACAATATTCTCTGTAACATGAGAAATTGGAAGTCTACACTGTAATGCGATATATATGTCTATTACGCGAGATTTTACTCCCATTCTCTATAAAACGAGACATAAGCTGTATGTTCCTGTAATATACTTAGATTTGAAGAATAAAAAATACTTAAACTGAGCTCACAGTTGAATATGGTAGCTTCACTGTGCCGAACACTATGTTAAATTTTGTAGTATAGCAGAATAGGGTAAAATGCTCAAATGCTTTACAACAGTGATTTCTAAACTGGGGGTCACTATCCATTTGTTGGTTAGAAGATAATTTTTCTTGGCGCGCTAAATTTTTTTAAATACTTCTTTTCTTATTGTATAATTATATGTATTTACCCCTAGTTATTTATTATATATTTACGTCTACACTTAATTATAATTTTTATACGTTCTTTTATTATTACTTCAATGTGACTAATTTCTATTAGAAATTTCTTCTTTTATTATTACTTCAATATGAATAATTTATATTAGAAATTTCTTTTTTTTTGTTAAGAGCAACCAGCTGTATGTGATTCGTGATAAATCGCAATTATAAGAGTCGTGAAATAAAATGTTTGATAAGCACTTCTTTACGACATTAATATTATAATATATTATTATTTGCAGTTATTTAAGTGAAACAATCACAAATATTATGAATGTCCAAGTTCCACAATATATTTTTTAATGAATGGCGGGCACTTGCCTATAACGGCATTGGCCACTACTAAGGCCAGAAGTGGTGACCATTTTATTATGGAGGCACCTAACGGGCGGCCATCGCTACCTCCTATGAAGGGACAGGCAATTTTACATCCATGCCTTCTCCGGGATTTGAACCCGGGCTTTTCAGCATCGCAGTCAGGCTCATCTAACCACTATACCGTCTGGGCGGCAGTTCCACAATATTAGTAGATATTTTTTTAGAATGGCAGGCTCTAGTCGTTTACAGGTGCTTATCAATACCAAAGCCGGATGGAGTTAATTAGTAGGATTTAATATGGAGTTGCTTTATAGGTGGGCCACCGTTGCCTTCTATAAAAGGACAGACAAATTACGTCCATGCGATCTCCGGAATTCAAAACCGAGCCTTTCTAGGTTCGGCTTCGAATGAGATTAGCCCGAGCCTAGGAATTCGAACCCGGGCAGTCAGAGTCACGAACTACTTTCCCGTTTGGGCTATCAGCCGATGTTTAGACTTCTTATTTTTGATAATTAATGGTAAAATTTAGTGTCATACCCTGAAATAATCATATTAGATCAGTAGTACGATAATACGTTGAAATGCGAATGTATGTTAATCAAAAATATAAGTCACCATTTTTTTACAAAGGGTTATTATTAGCAGCTTAATAAAAGGTTTGCTGTTGAGAAGACCCCCAGAGCAACTCATTTTCATCATTCGCCGGGAATTCATTTTTGTTCTTTTCCTTTTTCCTTTGCGTGGGGGAGCGGAGACTGCTACTTCCCTTTTTCAAAGCAAATGGAAATTTCTGATTGGAAGACGGACTGGCAATTGGAATTGAGATTTTCGGCATAAAAGAAAGTAAGAAGAAGGGAGAGCGATAGAAGAGCAAAGACAGAAAAGAGAGACGAAGAAAAAAGTTATCTTAGCAGTGATTCTCTTCTGCATCCGGAGAAGAATGATAACACTAAAACATTTCTTTCCTTTCCATGTGCTTCATTAACTTTTTTTTCCGGCTCTAATACATCATTTTTCGAAGACAATACTTTGTAACTCAGTATCTATTAAGAACAATACAAAACTGTGTATGAGCTATAATGCAAGATTCGAATTCATATTTCAGCAGATGAGAACATTCTGATTAGCGAAATCAGTTTTCTAATCAGTGCCTTTTTCCCTGCAACATTTTCTTGCTGTTTCTTTCTCTTTTAAAACGCTTTTCAGTCTGTTGCGCTGAAATATTAGAAGTTCTATGTCTTAGAAATCCTTCCTCCCCCCTCAAAAATAAAGGTAAGGTATATATGATAAGCATATGGTATCATTAATCTTGCGAGTTTTTAATGCAGTCTGAATTCAGATCTCTGGAGCTTCATGATCTGAGTTTAAGTTTATATCTAGTTTAGATAAAAATATTAAGCATTCAATTCAATTTTTTAATCGTTTTAGTAGGTCTGAAGTACTTCATCGTGATAACAGAAATATTCAATATCATGCGATATCATATTATTGAGACGCATGTATTGGATACTAAGTTTCAACATAATAAACTTCTGGCCCTAATATGCGATGTTTGTTTCCTTAATAACTATAATATTCAATCTGGTAAGTAACGAGCCTACATCATTCTATCAAATCAAAATTCAAAAAATGTAATATGTTGAGTGGTTTTGTAATCACGACATTAAATGTGGTCAGGTTTTCACCTAATCTCACTTTTAAACTATTCGAATTTTTGAAGGAAGTATTGAATTTATTCAAAATGTTAAATAAAAATATGTTATTTTTCGTTTAAAATCTTCTTCTGAATCCCCTAATAACAGACAATTAAGTAATGTCTTAATTTGACTCTCAGCGGCCGAGCGGTAAAGACGCTGAACACTGATAGTTCGGTCCGAGGCTCGAATCCCGCGAACGGGCTGGCTGCATGGGCGTTTTCGTGGTTTTCCCCATGTGTAACGTGTATACGAGCCAGTTTCCCTTAGAAAGTCCTCCACGAAGGCATCCCTCCCTTTAGGCAGATAGCCCTCGTGTGCTTTGCCATAATTGAATAACCTAACCTAACCTAACCTTAATTTGACTCAATGAAGCGGTGTAACAAATAGTAGTTTCGTTTTTGCTCATGAAAAAATAAAATCCGAAGCTTATGTATTATTTTTACTCTTAATGTTTTCCCTTTAATATTTAACTTCTCAGAATTTTGAATTGATTTTTACGAAATGTATCATTAAAAATCAATTTCCTTATTTAATTCTAATCCTAGTTATCTTTTTCGTTTGTCTTCATAATATATTCCCATACTGTATGTAATAGGTAATAAATATTCTTTAAGTTTGTAACCGATGAATATTCTTTAAGATTGCAACCGATCTCAATGTTTTAAGATTAATTATTACATCCATAGAAAAAGGTTTCACTCTTTTTTCTGAAAAGCCGACAAAGATAGTAATATTTCAGTTCTCTTATTTCTGTACTTCACAGATATCCTCTTATTTTGCTAAAATTTGTGCGTTGCCTTTGTGGGAAATACGCGAGTGTTATTTGTTGGAATTTTATTACCTGTAAGAAATATGACTATATCTCTTCTTGAAGCAATCAATCTTAGCTGCCTGGATTGAAAACAAAAACGTTTTTAACTGCATGCAGTGAGTTTGTGATTTTAACAATAATTTGCAACGTTTTCTTAGTGAAAGAATATAAATGTCTATTTTATGCAGTATAATTCTTACTAGAACAAGCCAAAGGGATCTGACGATCTTGAGATTGAAACCAACACCATGAAATGTAACTGACATTTATTATAAAAATATCATTCCTCCTTTCACTTTCTAACTTCACCGAGCAACATATTTTTCAAGAGCTTTCTGTAGAATCTAAATATTTTCCAAGCAATATAGTTTGACTGTATTGCAGATTTCGAGAAGCAAAATAGCATTCAAGCAAAGTAGGACAAAATCCCATACTACCAAAGAATCCATGATAGCGCTTCAAAAAATGTGACCTACTCGTATGATTTCTGAAGGAAAAACATTCCATGACCTGTACAATCTTCAGAGTTGTCACAATAATTTAGCTTTAAGTCTCAAATCCGCATTTTCAAACCTGGGAACACTGATGAATTCAAGGTAACATTACAAGAAACATACATAAAAAGCAATGCAAAGTCGGAATGGCAGAATGAAAGAGTTTTGCTCAAATGATCCAGAATTTTTGAAAACCATGTAGTTAAAAAATAAAAGGCAAAGAGGGAAATGGCATTACTGTAGTAAATGGAGCTGTATATTTAATGGTTTTGCAAAATAAATAAATATTTGAATTATATACCGTAGTGTTGGTTTCAATCTGAAAATTGTCAAATTCCCGTAGTTCATTTTTTGTAACTTAATATATGAGTATATAAGAAAACGATATATATAGATATATACTGCCAACAAATAATTTCTGTTATATCATTTTATATTTATATGTATTATACATCTTAATAGGTATTAATTATATAATTATGTTGCATCATCTATCTTACTCCCTTTGACTTACCATCTTACATGTAAAAGTGAAGTTAAAATCTCCGTCCACAGGACACGTTTTCCTGCTCCTCCTTCATGGAATCTTCCAGCTAAAATTTTTTATAACCCTTTCATAGAAAGGAAATATTTCTTACTCGCATCCTGTGTTTGGGCGGGTTAAAGAAAGAGTCCCTAAAAAAGCGCCCCCTGGGATCGAACGAAGGACACAAAAACTAACCCAGATGCTCTAATCCCTTCCCTAGGTGAACGACCAGGGTAAAAATGGTATTTTGAGGGTAAAAGGGTAAACTCGAATTTTTTATATCTGGATCGCTCTGTGGTGGTTTGTCAAAAATCACCCAAGGGCTTCAGTTCCGAAATTGCACTACTGCGAATAGGAGTTACAGCGGCGTGTTTATCACTTTGCAATTAACTGCTTAATTGAGTAATTATCTGCTTGTCTGTGTGTTCATTACTTAAGTTACAATGACTGAATCCTCCTTCACTGATTTTTCTTTCAGATGGTGTAGCTTTAATAGCTTAGCTGTTGGTAAGTTCTTTTATATAAATATCATTTTTAGATTTCAGTGCATTTTGGGAAATTTTTGTAAATTAATTTTTCGGCATTAGATTTAAACTTAAGAAAATTTATACGAGTAAATTTATGTGCCTTTTGGGATTTAATATTTGTAAAAAGTTACAGAAATTAATTTTCAAAACTTAACAAATGTTTATTTGTTATTTAAATTATGTAAGTTTTTAAAAGTCGGAATAAAGCAAGGAAAATTTAATTCCTTGCTTTATTTTTACAAATTCATATTTTCTAAGCTATTTCATAATTTTTTTTTAAATTTTCTTCCTGAATTAGTCCTTAATTTTTTAAAAGATTTATGTGTAACCTAAAATGCAGAGTACAACAGTATTTATTTGTGCCAATTTTAATCGAATAAATTTCTTCATTCAGATCTTTAAAAACCAATTTTCTTAAACGTTTAAATTAAAGGCTGAATCTCTTGTAGTTATTTAAAAATTATAACCTATGTTTAATGCCTTCCAAATATCAAGAATCTGTTGTGCATACAAATGCATATTTCTATTATTTTCAGATTCAACTAATGTTAAAGTAACGAAAAATGTTTCCATAAGAATTATCAGGAATCTGTTAATTTTGAAAATACATATATTTTTCCATTTCATTTTCACTTGATATCCAATGAAACTAGGAATACTATTTATAGAGAAAAACTGTTAAGAGAACACTTACTTTCATAGTTTGATTATGAGATCTACAATTTTCTAGCAGATAAAGAAGTATTTTGTTCTGGAATATAATTTAGATCAATACTTTCAGTATTTTATTTGCCTTTCGTCTAAAATTAATTAGATTATCATTGGAGAATATTCAGATTTATTTTTTGCCATATATTTATTCTATTTATCACCAGTTATGAAGGCCAGTATACAGTGTAAACATGTACATTCTAAAAGAAGTATTATGTTTAAACTGAGATATTTTATTCAGGACAAATAAATATCATGCGTAATTCTTTTTTTTACCGTTAAGTAAAATATTTTCTCACTCGAAAATATGTTTTTGATTACCTCATGCAGTTTATTACTGAATTTTAAGAAAACTTGCTGAATAAGATGGGAAATTAACTATTGAATTTGGTTGTTATTATTTAATTTTTAATTAGGTTATAACATAATGGTATTTTTTTAACTTCTGTTCTTACAATAAGGTTTGAGCTAGAAATTATTATTCAACGATAAGTTATAGTCTATTGGTTAGATAAAAGTCTTCTCTTACGCGCTTTAAAACGCAACGTAATCCAAAAGCTTTACTAATTAATTTAATTTATGATAAGAATGTCTAAGTGTTTTAGTATCTTAAGTAGATGAGTAAGTATACGTAGATTTTACAGTTATTTAAATGAATATATATTGTAATTTTTATTAGAATATTTCACGGGACATTCATTATTTATTATATTTGTCCATAAAAGACTTCGAATGTTTATTCCTTCGTTTTTATTTTTAATGAAATCGCAATATTTCCTTAACAAAATCCAAAGCAGAGTGGAGGACATGCGACTATCAAATTATTGAATTTTACATTTCCTTTTGTCTTTGGATTGCTTTAATATCCCTGTCACTGCTTTAAAGCAAGAGTTATTTAAAAATTAGTGATTGCGTGTTTGTATACGTTTACACATACAGTGGCTCCCAAAAGTGTTCATACACTTGCGAGTTTCAGTGAAATCCAGCGAGTGAGGTTAATACTATCTATAAATTTCTCTTAGCAAAATTACATTAATTATTTTATGAACATAGTAAAACTTGTTTTTTGGAAAATCAATGATAAAAAAATAACAGAAAAGTTACCTCACAAAAGTTTTCGCACACTTTAAAGAAATCTGCACATTATTAGTAAGTATTGTAGTATTTTTGTCAGTTACCATTTTGTAGTATGTACTGCAGTATTTAAGACGCTTTCAAACGTCTGGCATAGAATTCACCAGTGCTTTTTTTAATATCTGCATCAATGTTCCTCCATTTCTTCCATCACTACTGTTTTGAGTTCGGTTTTTGTTTTAATGTTGTGTCTTTGTACTCTAACCTCTAATTCTTTCCAGATGTGTTGTTCTGTTGAGTTTAAATCTGATGACTGAGGTGGTGTTTTCAGAATTTCTGGACAATTACAGACGCCCAAAAGGCACGTTGAGGGCCGTGTGCTTAAAATCGTTATCTTGATAAAAAAATAAAGTTGTTTCCAGTATCCAAATTTTCTGCAGATAATTTTAAATTATCTTTTAAAATATTTATATAAAGAGCATGGCTCATTCTGCCATCAATAAATACTAAATTATTTAATCCTGATGCTGACATGCACCCTCACATAAGAGCACCTCCACCTCTATGCTTTACTGTACCAAGCAAGGTCTTGGGATTATGTTCCTCATTTTTTTCTTCTCCGTATACGCCGATAGAAACCAAAAACGTTAAATTTCTTTCATCTGCAAATAAGACAGGATTCCAAACTTTTCGAGCTTGTTTACCATTGATTTTGCGAAGGAAAGCCTAAGCTTTTGGTAAGCTAAGCTTAATTTTTTTTGCACTTAGAAAAAATATTCTTCGAGCAGGGCGCCCATGTAATCGAGCTGATCTGAGTATTCATCGAACAGTTTCAAATGAAATTGAAGTGGAAAATGTTTCAATAAATTCTGTAGAAATGTTTACAGCATTCAAACATAGGTTTTTTCACAATTTTTCTACCTATAAATCTCTGATTATATTGAGTTAACTTTGCCGGATGGCCCCTTCCTACTTTATTTTCGATCTGATTTTCTTCTTTAAAGCGTTTTATCAGATACTGCAATGTAGAATGGGATAAATTTCTAATTTAATGATATTTCGAATCGATTTTCCACCCTTATGAAAAATGTCCAAGTTTCGAATGCTATTCATTGGTTCCTTACGAATAAAAGACATTTTTAAATAAATAAAATAAGCAGGCAAATAATTTTTTAAAAGTTACCAAAATGCTAAAAGCGGAAGACGATAATTTTGTTTATGAAATTTTACGAAAATATTTCGATGTGCGATCACTTTTGTGACGTGTCTTAGATATGTCTCCTTACATTTTCAATTTTAGAAAACGAAAATAAGTCTGTATTAAATAAAAAAAAAGTTTAGTTTTATTCAAAATTGCATGAAGATGATTTGAAAAAATATTCGGCTTTATATTCGAACTCATTTCCGGGTTGCCCGGGAACTCATTTCCACTTTTTCGAGCCGTTGTACTTTTGACGAATTAAAAAGTTTCTAGAAACAACGGGAAGCTAATATTAAGCTGCGTAATATAGAAAGCTATTACATACGGAATATATTGGAGTAGAATTATTCTTTTCCGATTGAATTTCTAAAAAATAAATTAGAAACTTAAAATTCGAGACTAATGCTAAAATTCTGAAATTTTTGTTCTCACAGAACGAATTTTTTGATTATGTATCACATGTTAAGCATACGATAACATGTTCTGTACTTCAGATTGTTAATCTGGACAAACCTTTTTAGACATAAAAATTAAAATATTTTAAATATTTTTTCATAAATCTTTTGCACCAAGTGAATCGAGAATAGCTTTCACATTTCAAATCTATTGTGGCATACTTTATTAGCTTTGAGTGCAGTTTTGAATTTGAATACTTCTTGAAGGACTAACGAATGTTAAATACTTTGCCATTATTCAGCTAATGAATTATTTTATTTAGTAAAGATCTATCTTAGAGTTACTCATTATTAATTTATTTAATTATTTAAAATTTTTCTTTCATCTTATAATATACCGAAAAAAACGATAATAATCTTTTCGTTACATATCATATAATATAAAAGAGGGAAAGTGATGATTAATGGATTAGACTCTTACTTATAAGATGAATTCTGTTACAAGTTTTGCTGTATATTTAAGAACATCAAAATTATAAACATATAAATTTTTACTGAAAATTTCAAAATTGAGTTATTTAAATCCGTGATTAATTTCTTTTTCAAAATTTTGCTACTTAATTTAAGATTTAAAAATTCCTAAATTATAGTTTATAGCATATAAAGAATTTAGAATATTAGGAAGAAAGAATAAAAGAATTCGTGTTATAAGATAAAGAATTCATCTTATTGCGCACCGTATATTTTAACCAAATATTTGTCTGCATGTATACTTTATTCTAAAAAAAAATACGTGTAACTTAAATTAGACAACAATACACCCCCCTCCCATACACACACAAAAAATATTTCTCTAAAACTTGTTTCATATAAATATATGGATAACATCTGATTTGCTCACGTGATATTTGTTTCTTTGTTTAAAATTTGAAGTTATTTAAAAATTTGCTTTAATTTTAAGAATGTTACCCATTAAATTACCTGTGTCATAAATAGCACGAGCAGTTTTTCCTTTTAATAAGCTGGAAATCTAAAACAATCTTTTTAAAATTTAAAAGATCTTATTGCAGGAAATTAATATTTAAAAAATATTTTGCTGATTTAAAAAAAAATTAAATTGCCAAATATATATATATATGAGTTTTTAATTTTGATTGTTAACTACATTTCATGGTTTATTTCATAAGTTCTTAGATGTCAAACCTTCATCTCAGATTTTCCAAATTTTCTCTTATTTAAGATTGTTTAATTTATAGCCGTATTTAGTTATAAATATTACATTTTGGAATTCGCCAATAGAGATCACGTTTTTCTGTAAATTATTTCTGAGAATATATTTTCTTTTCTGCGGCAGCGTGTACGTGTTTAGGAACCTCTGCTTAAATAACTGAAAAAGGTGATCGTTCCTCTCTCTCTGTTTTTTTTTTTACGAACATTTAAATGAATACCTTGTTTCATCGTCAAAATTAAGGTAGCTTTCCTCTGTTAATCTTTAAACTTTTTCTGATCCTGAATAAATGCTGCAGTGAATTAAATCAGGTATATTCAATATTTCAAAATTTTGTATTAGCAACTTTGCTGAAAATTTCAAAAAGATAGATTTTTTTTATATATATCTAGGAAATTATAATTATTTTCTATTTAATGATACCTAAAGCAATTAATTTATTATTTATAGAATTCTTTTAACAATTTTTTTACTTAACGGTTACATTTATCATTTATTAATTAAATGTATTTTATCTATGCTTCAATATATAGAATTTCAAATGCTTTTAAGTTCTCTTTTACAAGAATTTTATTTAATTTAAAACTATTTTTAGTTACTTAATTACGTTAAAAGACTGAAATGCTAACTTTTATTGGTTCAATTGCATGTGAACAAAAAATACACAACTCCACATTATTTAATTTTTTACTAAAGATTTAAAAACATTTAGTGTATAAGTCACATTACATTAACACGGCAAAGCATTATAATTTTAAAATTATTTAAAACTTTAATAGAAGATATTATAAATTTCTAAGATAAATTTTACAGAGGAAGATAAAGGAATATAGTGAAAGGATGCACCATAAAATTAAAAAATATTACTTTATTTAATGTCTGAAAACCCATTTTTCATGCAAGTTTCATTATTTTCGCTTATTTGTGTGGTAACGTTAATAAATGTTAGCATTAGCACTTAAAAATTAAAGATAGCAAGTAAAAGAAAAAAAAACTGAGCGATATTTCATATTATATAATGATTTTAAAATGCTTGTTTTCTTTGAATAGTAAAGTAAGACGCTTGAAATACTCAGCTTCATGCAATACGGTCTTAAAAAAATATTTAAGCATCAAAATATTTCTTCTCATCCTTTTTTAGAAATTGAAATAGCTCCTTTTTCGAACACCTTATTCATCATTCCTGAAACTGTAATGCTGATATATCTGTAGTAATAGTTTTTATTCTGATGGGCTGTTCGTGAATTCTAATCAGATGAAGCAAATTTATCTAAAGTGCCCAAGTAGTAGTGTATTACTACTAGATTATAATTTCGAAATGCTATTTTTATATGCATATCTATTATTATCAACCATACTATTCTCGTAAGATTTGAAACTCGTCTTTTTTAATGACGAAATTGTACGAAGACAATAATTTAAGACAAAAATTGTACGAATTTTTTAGTTATGGATTGCATCCACAGCATAAACATTTTCGCACTGTTATTTTCTAATTTGCTTACTTTTAAGAATCATGTATATGTATGTACATTAAGTAACGTTAAGATTTTTCAATTATTATTTATTCCGTTTTTACTATTTTCATATGACAAACAAGCATTTCAAATTGGCATAATATAGTTAGATTCTCAATGAGTTTCAAACTGGTTATTGATTCACATGACTAGTTACATATGCAAGAAGTAAAACATTTACACAAAATTTACACAGCGTTCTGACATAATTTACCTCATTCGTAAGTTGACAGATAGTTTGCTAAATTACAATATGATTCCATACGCCTTCGGAAAAATGTTATTTACTAACAAATGACTCTCCTAGACTTCCACTAAGTTTATCCTTTACAGAGAAGAATACGAGCAGTATTTTAGAAAATGTATATACAGTCACATCGAAACTTGGCTTAAAGGTACACAAGAATTAGACAGACGATGCGGCAGAATAATTTAGAAGATTGCAATTCTCGTGTAACGAGTCTGATCGTGAATACCTATAATAATTTCTAAATCAAAAATTTATTTGTGCCGTTTAGTGAAATTTATTGAAGAGTTAAAAAAGGAAGAACAAAATGTAACCGTTTGATAAGAAATTTTCTCCTTCTTGTCGTGTGCCTTCTCTGTGTAAATGTAAGCACGCTCGGCTAGCAGTCGGAATGATAACTTTTATTGGTAACTTTCTTCACCAGGGTTTTGAACCTGGTGAAGAAAGATTTTTCATGTTTTATGCTCTGAAATAAACCTTACATTTCTACAATTTAATTCGTGCTTTCCATTAGCAATTGATTTAATTCTTCATAACATTTGAGAATATTGTTTGCAAAATGTGTTAGTTTTATTACTTTTTGTAGTTTAATGATAATTTCTTTTTGTGATTTTTATTGAAAATGTAGTAACAAATAAGGGATTTTCTTCAAATGATACAAAATGCTTTTGCATAGATATCTGTTATTGTGTCTCAAAATGGGAAACCAATTACGTTATCTTGTTTTCAAATATTTAGGCCCATTTATACTAGTGGAATTTTGAGCCCAAGAAACGCGGACGAATTTGACGACTTAGCTTGAAACTAAAATAGTTCCATGGTAAATTCTGTGGTGGAATTAGTTTCTTGTGCTGAGGAATTATTTCACACTTGAAAGTTTGAATAACATTATCGTTTAGACTGTACTGAGTTCCATCACAGAGAGAGTGAGTGTCTTTTTCTCCCTTCAGAGGAGCTGTCGGGTGCAAAATAATGCACAAGTTGTAAGCATCATTCCAAATGAAAAACTCATTAAATCGTCAATCAGCTTAGAATGCACATGTCTATTAATGTGTGTTCACTAACCATCACTAACTAAAGTAGCTGTTTTGTCTAAATGCTAACACTGAACAGGTTAAATGTACTAAAAATGCATTTATTAGCCAATATAATAAACCATTTTTCTAATCAGCATTTTATCACTTACATAATGGAATACTAAACTAAACTCAGAAGTGCAACAGCCCTAGTGGGCGAAGGCCTGCAGTGCCCTTTTTCTGCTTTCTGACCTGCTTCTTTTTACTGACCTTTTTTGCCCCGAAGTGTATCAGCATATGCCCTGGGCAAGCGGTCAGCTTGTCGCATAATTCCCGCTGTTTAGTCCCCAAACGAACTTAATAACTCATTTTATCGACCCACTTAAGGGATGAAAGGCTCAGTTAACCTTGCCCAGCCCGGGGATCGAGCCCCGGACTTGAATGGAATACTGAAGCGAATAAGAATTATTTTGCTATTCATCCATCCGCACAGCATTGCCAGGAAGCTAAAAAAATGCATTTGCCAGAATCTCGGTTTCTTAGAAATACTTAGGATTATGTTTCCTCAAAAGACAGCATTTCTCTGAATCTCAGATACACAGGGATGTTTTGAATATTTTTTATTTCCCCAAAATTATCTGTTTGGGATGCATAAATCACTTTATAATTATAAACTTATCTCGAACTTAGTCATCCATTTTTTATAAATATCTTCGGTAATTATTCCATGCATTTGTTTTCAGCCTAGCGAATATATTAGATTTTAAATCCGAAATAAAGTGTCATTTGGAAATATCAAAAATTAAAACTTTATTGTATTTAAGCAGTTTTTAATAACATCGTCTAAATGATAAAGAAAGACATCTAGTCTTGTACTGAACAATAAATGAAAACAAAATAATGGAACCAAAAATTCATGAAAAGAGGGCTTAAACTTGCTCGCTTGTGTTGAAGGTTAATAGTGTTAAATATTAAAGGTTACAAACCTCAAAATAAACCCTGCATATTTGTGTCTTTCAAGCAGTAAAATTCAGTGTTTCTTTTTGTTAGAGATATAAGCACTTATAATTGTTCAAGGCCTTGAATTTTCGAAAGAAATTTCTCGGCTAACAACATCGTAATTTTAAAGAAACACGTTTAAAACGTTTCTGATTTTTCAAATGGAATAATTACATACAAGCATGCACAATATTATTTAAAATTGCAACGTAATGAAACATTCGTTGCAGTAGAGTTATTATTGTCCGCAATTCCGCTTTATCCAACATATGAAGAAAATCCAATTCTTACTAGATATTACGATTAATATTACATTTGTTATTATTCTAAGAGGACTAACATTTAAAGCAAACACCATTAAGCATTTCACAAAGTGACTTATTAAACTTTATATATTGCCACTTTGTTTAACAGCCATTGCAATATATTTTTCCGTCTTGCACAATTTTTAGAAAAGTAATTTGTGTATCATAATAGAATATTTTCTTTTTTAGTGAAATAATTGCGTTATTGCAGATGTAAGAAATTAAAATAATTTGCATAATTCAATGTGCAGTAAATATGTCTGTCTTTTATTGCTCTAAATTTGGTTATTATATTTAATTTTTATATTGTTCAGAGAATCTGTTTCAATAACTCTGATCTTCCGTTGTTTCATGCTATGCTGCTTTCCAGCTTTTGACTACCGGTGAATATAGTTTATGTCGAACATTTCGGTTTCTTCAGGTCTTTCAGCGTTCCCTTGGTCCCTACAAAAGGGATCCTCGCCGCTCCTGTCCTCAATTTTAAATGAATTTCTTATATTCCAAAAATTGAAGATTTTTTTCAAACATGAATTAATGATTTTAAAACGCCATAATGTTTTCATTTCTGGATTTTATTTTTGGTTTTGTCTCTTTTTGTTTCATTAAAATAATATTTAAAATGTATTACTAAATAGTGTATACTTCCAATTTCAATACAGTCTCATTTCTTCCAGAAATAGATTTTTAAATTAAAAAAAATTCTTTGAAAATTTAATTTGCTAAAAAATTTCTTCTATTAACATGAACAAATAAAAAATGTTCATGAATGCAAAATAAAAACTGATCATGAATGCAAGATACTAAAAAATTATTTTTCAAAGAAATACAATGGTTTTATTGCTTCCTTTTCATTTAATACGTTTAGCTTCACTTAACTACAAAAACTGTTTCTTAAGCTACAGATTTAAAATACTAGTTTTAAATACAGAAACTAAAATGGTCAATATAAATGGGATGTTGAAATGCATCAAAGTGTCGAAAAGAGTTAACATTTTTAGTCTTACGTGAAATCATAGCTGGCGCATTTCAAACCTACACGAATTCTCTACTATTTTAAACGTTTTATTTAAAGATTTCTTAAGTTTTAGTGTCTAAGTAAATTACTTAAGTGCACATGCAAACATTTCGCTCGTGAATTTGTGTATGGCCCTTGAATAGGAATACCGTTTTTTATATCACATGTTTCAATCAATTTTTATCACATAGGAGTAAAACTTTTTGTATTTTATATTTTATAACGAGTGCGAAGTTTTCCTTAATGAAAGTATAAGGACCGGAGGAATGTGTAAAACGTTAAATTTCATATTTCATACAAAATTAATTTTTAAGAATTTAAAAATATGAAAATATGAATTTTTGCATCATTTAAAACCTTTTTGTAATTGAAAGTATATATCTCTGAGCAGCGGTTGCAAAAATAAAGGCCAGGTAAGGACTTTCGCATCCGTGGTGTATATGTGTGAGTGTGTTCAACACAAAATTAATATGTAATAGTAATAACCTTAATTAACCTTAATAACGACTAAACGTTGTTATAAAGTGTTGAATATAAATATTAACTTAAATTTGTAGCGATTAACTTAAGAATGAATTTAATGATTAATTTATGATTTATCTAACAAGGAGAGGCAAAGTATACAGTAAATAGCTGAAAGATGCAACAAACTTGTAAAAATCGAAAATCCCATTTAACTAATTTCATTGCCTGAACTTTTATTACTTAATTTGATGACATTAATTAATTATTATAATAATGGTCTCTAATACATTACATCAATGGACAGATAGGTATAAAGATTTCGAAATTTTTTTATCATGGCTAACTCATCGCCATATGCAAGGATTCCGAAAGTATTAATGTAGCATATTCTTATTTTTACACGCATATTGATTCATCCAGATAAAGCTATAAATACCAAATGCTTCGAAACCTTTGGTATGTGTGACTTATTTATTGTTAGATTCAAGAACTTTGAAAGAATAATTAACTAACGTAACACATTTTTCATCCAATACTGTAAGTAAAAATTGCAGACAACATTTATTCAAAACCTGCGTCAGTAATACTTAATTTCAATTTTTCTCTGGCGTACATTATTCTAAAAAATAGGATTAAAATAGAATAATCAGCTTTTTAAAAAACGCTGGATGCAATATTTTAAAGTTAAAGATAGAAATATTTTGAGACTTTAGATATAAATGACATTTTTAAATCTTGCAGTATAATTAGAAGCTTTGTAATAGACTTGATAATAGCTATTAACAGACATGACGTTTTATGAATTCAAGCTTATGTTGCCATTGATAGGTTAGTGGGTAAAGATCTTCTCCCCCCTCTTCTCCTTTCAGTCGTAGACCGTACATTTACCTCATCCTGACCGTTAAGTATTTATTTGACGTGTGGCAAACCCTTGCTTTTTTATTCATCCTGATTTCGTTTGTACTCAGCCTTCAACAGATGGTTTATTTTTGTACTTAATTGTACTGTTCAGAGTTCAGGAACCTTACGCCCTTGCCACGCGTGGCGAGAACAAAAAATGACCTAAAAACAGGGCGCTTGTGGGCCCGGGCAAGGGTTAAAAACGGCGGAAAAGGGTAAAATGAAAGGGCTACCCATCCGACTCGTACTCAGGGGTTGTCGAACTTCAGAATTCCAGGTGGGATATAGAGGGTAAAAAGGGGGTTCTGGAACTGATGAGTTGATTAATCATTGGTAGAAACAATAACAGAAACATTTTATTCCTTATGACAGATTTGAAGATGGAATATCATGTCCGGTCTTTTTTATTGAAAATGAGAGTAAGGGATACCTATATGGAAGCTAAAAAGAATTTATTAATTAAGTATAGTGAACCTCCCTGAAATGACTAACCGTGATTCCAGATGATTTGGGCCTCCTGTGGAGATAGTCGTCTTGGAAAGCGTCTGATTCCTTAATACTGATGTTTACTCATATTTCAGAAATATTTGTCACTTTTAGAAATGATCGTTTAGAAAGAGTTCACTAAAAGCTGGATTATCATTAAGCAATATAAACACGTGTTTCAGACTTGAAGAAAAGGGGCATAAAAAAAAAAAAAAAAAAAAAAAAAAAGGTGCTTAAGGGCTCAAGCAAAGGTGGCACCACAAAAATTTCCCGTTGCCGATTTTACAATGTAATATATGGTGCAATCAAATAAAGACCTAGAGAACATACACACATGTTAAACGGTATAATCACCCGAGCACTCGGACATAAGGCCCAACCTCTGTCGAAACTGATTGTTAAATTCCTAATTATTTACAGATCCGAATGATTTACTCATAAAACATTAGATTTTAAAGTTAACTTTCTACTATGATAGTTCACACTTTAATGGCTACTACTGTGAGAATAATTAAAAACTAGCGTAGAACTAGCGATGCAGGTTCAGATGTTTCATTTCATATTTGAATATTTAAATATTACGCGTTCTGCTGAAAATTACTATCGATCTGTGCTTTGAAAGAAACAAATAATCAAATTTGATAAAATTTATAAACATTAATTTTGTATAATATCAAAGACTATTTAAGAATATTAACAAAACATTACATATAAGCTGTCCGTGAATATCCTCCTAAATTTCAATATTTAATTGCTCAGCAACATTTTCAGTGTGATTTTCAAAGCACATATGAAAAGAAATAACAACTGAAAAGATTTATTATGCATTACAGTCAAATAAAAAAGGGTTTATTTTAATTAATTTCTTCACATTTATATCGTCACAAGTTCGTACAAATGGTCCCACCAGCGGCCGAGCGATAAAATCGTTGAATACTGGTAGTTCCGACTGAGTTCAATTGCAGACGAACGGGGCTAGTTGTATAGGCCGTTTTCACGGTTTTCCCCATATACGAGCTAATTTTACTTTAATTTTCCTCCACGAAGGCATTCCTCCTCTTAGGCAGATAGCCGTAGTGTGCTTTGCCATAATCAGCTGAACCAAACCAAACCGTATAAATGGAAAGTGGCTTCATTATTGAAGACTCTTGTCTGACTTCAGTACTTGACTTCAATACATAACGAAGCCTTCAATACTTGTCTTCAGTGACTTGTCATCAATGAAGTTCAGTTTATTTTCAATGTCTCAACTCATAATCACCTAATATCTCTATAAATACATCTTCAGTACTTCGTGTTTTCAATACTTGTCTTCAGTGACTTGTCATCATCGAAAACTAACTTGTCTTCAATGACTTCATTTTGTCTTCAATGTCTCAATCTGATAATCATCTAATTCCTCTAGCAATTGACAACAAAAATCAGATCGCTTCACGTTGTTATTGGGTTTTAATATTTTTAAGATCAGTATTCAATACATCTGAAGTTGAAGGCTTTTCTAAAATTTCCTAGACAGTTGATTAGGAATGCTGAGCCTTCGGCTGAGACTTCATCGAAGACTTTTGTGGAAGATTGCACTCAAATTGCAGTGCAAACTCTCAGCCATGTTTCATATTTTGAAGTATGAAAATAGTTATCTCATCGCTTGCGAGTAATAAAATTTTGCAATTGGAAAGAACATGAGCGAACACCCTGAACATTCATGTACATGTAATAATAAATCTAAATGTAAAATAATTTTCGAAAAAAATATCCTCTTTAAAACCTTGTAAAAATTTATTACAAACATAAAATTAATTAAAAAAAATGCAATTTATTTATGATTTGTTGGATCTCTTTAGAGGTAAATCGCAGTAACATACAATACTCGTAATAACATAAAATAGTGAGTAGTAGTTCCAACAAATACCTTAAGTAACAAAACCGAAAACTAAAAGCAGCTAGAAATAAATGGAAAATTAAAGTTATCTTCGAAATCAAGGCAAACAAAACAATACTGAAATAAAAAACAAAATCTCAGATATTACTAATTAATAGAAAGAGCAGATTAAAATTAAGATTAGTGTTATCTACAAAATAAACAGGAAAACGAAATACATAAAACGATTAATTATACCTTTTAATGCAAATTTAAGTTAATAGGGAGCCGCCTTCAACTTACAGGAAGGAATAATAACTTATTTGAAATCATTCAAGCTAAATATAAATTAATATTTTTTCCATTAAGAAATTTTTCATAACATTAATAATTTCATAGTCTAATAATTTTAGACATGTTTTAGCTGAAAGTCCAAGCAATGTATAATAATCCCAAAAGCGAGCCCAGCAACACATAAAAAAATGATAGAAAGCTTCTACAAAAGTAAGTATGGTAAGAACAGTATAAATGGAAAAAAATTACGCAATAAATGACAAGTGTAAACGAAATTAGAAGTGGTGAAAACAGGGGTTAAATTTTAATATTTTTCATTTAAATGAGAAATTATAGACTAGAAACTTTAGTTACATTCTTACGTACACACGTGATATCTCATGAGAATTGAATTGTGAAAATTTTTCAATTTTGAATATTGAAATGGACAGTAATTAGCTGCTGACAGTTTCAAAAAATTTTCAAGAGAGGAAAAAAATTTGAAAATCACGTTCTAGCGCTTCAAAGAAATGTTTACTGTTTAAAATTTATACATACACGCATATATATATATATATATATATTAATATTTACCGCCGCTAACTCGTGACATTTATCTTTGACTTCTGAATAAGATTAAAACTTAACTCAAAACCAAATTCAGTTTTAAAAGCTGCATTTGTTTCTGCTTTGTTTTTAGAATGAAATAGGAAAAAACAAAATTATATTATGATAAAAAAAATTGAAAGTTTCAGATTTTAAATTACGTCAAAAGGGGTGTTTTTTGTAACATTTTGTGTGTTACCCTTATTTATTAAATATCATGTTCTTCGCACTTAAACCATAAAATTCAGTTCAATAGCAATATCGCAAAATAATTTTAAACTGAACATATCTTTAGAATTTCCGATACACAGTCTCACGTGCAGAAGATAAAATTTTATTTCTGTACAACATTGACATTGCTCGCTTTGAAATCCTTGAGTTTGCTGCCATTATCAGCTGAAAATTCGTCAAAAATTCGTTAAAATTTTACAAAATATGAAATCGATAATAAAACAAATTCCAAATTTCAAATTTGGCATTCTAAATGCCTATATTCGCACTAGGATTACGTCATTCAAAGTTCGATGACTCTGCATCGTTGTTTTATCACAATGCGAGAAACATACATACGTTTATGCACATTCTCAACTATTTAATTTCTTTAAATATAATACAGGGCTGCAATATTTGGTGGCGACAGTTTGAAAAGTGAAACGGACATTCAAATTGATTCGAAGTAAAATGGCAAAACGAAAACAATAATCCTTCAGGGACAAAGCTCCTTTGAACTAAAAACTAAATTAAATGCAGAAATATAGGTGCTATTACCCAATTTTATTAAAACCATTAGCTTTCATTTTGAATGAAAGGATAGTGGATGCAAATTAAAAATTTTGTAGTCGATCTTTCTGAAATCTCTAGAAACCTGTTTTATTTTCCATGCTTATGATGTAAACTAATATTTCTTTGCAAGTTAAAAAGTTAAGATAAAATGACTTTTTAAGTGATTAGTTCGCAATGTATTGAGTAACGCTCTTTTATAATTGAGAGTAAATTGAATGACGATATTAAAGATAACTGAAAGATCTCATAACTTGTCAGTTGGCAACTACTCCTAATACCACAAAAATCACCGATAGAAGTAGAGTTGAATGAGTAATTTCATAAGTGAAAATAGTTGAAAGTTAATTGTATATTTAGAAAATTGCCCGCACTAGAACTCAATTTATTGGAACTCATTCGGGAAAATGATTTTCGACAATTCCTTTTTGAATAAGCCGTGGTCAATCTAGTTTTCATAACAAATAGAAAAGTATGTCTTGTTAAATTAAGATAAATAATGTAAATTTTGCTATTTTTACTTTGCTAACTATTACAATATCAGCAATATATGTAGGTGCAAGCTTCATAATTTCGCTGTTAGCAACATGTTGCATGTAGTTAAAACGTTTTTTAAAAAAATGAAGCATATTAACAATAGAATAATTGGTTTAAATTAACATTCCATTGTTTTGTTGAAATATGATATTTGCAACCGCGGTTTAACTATCTAAAGTGCTCAGTTAAAAGAAATCTGCGTGGTATATAAAACCATCCAGCATTTCTTGCATTAAATCAGAGTTAGCAGATTATAGTAATAGGACTGAAAAACGCTGTCAGTACCAACGGGGAATTTGGGGTTTTAGAATTGTTCAAGCATACTAGCTCGTACAAAAATGGGAAATTTAGTATTATATACTGCAACTCTTGTCTAATTCCATCCACTATGTTTCCTTCTCCTTTAAAATTAATGGATGATTTCATGTTTTTCCTTACGAACTTCTAGAACGATGAAAGTAGACCCTACTTTATCGCTAATCTCTTCTGATTATTATTATTTAGAC
>KK121261.1:421383-440898 GCA_000611955.2 Stegodyphus mimosarum | reverse complement strand
CGTGGGAGAGAAGAAAGCAAAGAGAAGACATCGTAGTATAAAATATCATGGTCGAAAATAAAGTGGTTCAAAAACTTCGCAGTTTAAAAACATCGTCGTCGAAAATATCGTACAGTTTCTCCTTTCTGTATTTACAATCTCTACGATTTTATGATGTGTTTTTTTTCCTCCTCTCGGTTAGTTAGAGTTTTACATTTGAAATTTGTTGCAGTTCTGTTAGTAGGCGGTTTTATTTGACTTTACTACTATATTTATATAAGTCAGACCTTGAAATTAATTATTAACACTTTCTACTGACTCGACTTTCTTGCAATTTTTCATGCATGAGTATTTGCGATGACAACAGAATGTTTCATAGGAACATTCCATGCAGTATTTTATTTATTTATTTAATGCTGAATTTTCCTACAAATCTTTTTTAATGTTCAAATTAATCATCTCAAAATTTTGATTTTTATATCATTAGATAGGAAAAAAAGAAGTCATCTAAATGCATTCCCTCCTTTTTTTTCTTTTTCTTAAAGTCCAAAA
Organism: Stegodyphus mimosarum; assembly: GCA_000611955.2. Classification (NCBI taxonomy): domain Eukaryota; kingdom Metazoa; phylum Arthropoda; class Arachnida; order Araneae; family Eresidae; genus Stegodyphus; species Stegodyphus mimosarum. The sequence continues at coordinate 440,367 of KK121261.1, read as the reverse complement.
TGGCTATTAATATCGAAACATGATTTTGCATTGATCTCATATTAAAAATGCGAATATGTGCTCCGTGGTCGCAGTCAGCTGATCAAGGTCAAAGAAATTCTTCTTTTACTTCCTTTTTTCCTGCGACATGAAATGAAAGACGTATTTTTTCCTATCTACAGCAAAAAGTGAGTATTCATTGTTAGTACACATTGTGTCACAATTTATTATCACATTTTAGTTAAGGCGAGCTTTCTGCTCCGAAGTTTATGTTTAGTTTAAAGTACTTTTCATGTGTACATTAATGTTTAACAATGTTTTAGCTGAAACACTGCGTACAGGGAGGTTTTGATTAATTTCATGAGTTGATTTATTTTGTTAACGTTACTTCTAATTGTTGCGCAAAGTTTGAGTTATATATTTATTTATTCACCTGCGTTTAATCTTTATTTAGTGATATTTATTTATCGTTTAACGTCTGTTTAATCTTATCGCCAAGTCTCAGAATGTGTATACAGCTTTAAAGCTGGATTTATTCTCTACTTCCTAATTCTCCCATTCTCATTCCTATGTATTTCATACCGTTTCATACCGCAGTTTCTATTTTATTTCGAGTCTGTTGCTATTGTACCAAATGCAACATATATATCTTTCAAATTTAATTTGGCTGTTATTGATTAACAAATTAAGCTATTTAAAAGCAACAGATGCATGTCTTAAGAACATTACTTTTTTATTAATTCTTTAAAAAGAATATTACCTGATTTAAATAAAAATGCATTTAATTCCTAATGTATCTAATTAAACTCATTAAATATTTTATAGAATTATGTTATATATATATATATAAATATATTTTTCAAAGAAGATATTTAACGTTCCCATCATAGTCTAAACGTACATTTATCAAATGTCCTATAAAATGATTCGCTATTCCACTTCAGTAATCTTTATTGATAATTGCTATTGATGGGCCATAAACTTTAAAAGAGCCCTATTAAGCGACCGTTAAAATCGAAGTCATATCAGAATTTTTTTTTAATTTTTTAACATAATTTGTCATATTTTGGAAGTTTTTCAGAAAGAAGTTTAATTATCTGTTGTTGGTACAATAATATACATTTATATCAAAAGTTGACTGGTTCGTGATATTAAATAATGATGAGATCGAATTTGAAATCAATAAAACATTATATAAATTGAATGTAATCCTATGTTAAATTAGAAAGAATAATTTTCATACTTTCATAAATAATGATTGTCTTTCTTTATTAATTTCCCTCATTCTGTAGAATAAAATATATTAAACAAAATCTTTTTAAAATTACATAGTTTTCATTAAACACTCTAAAGGTAAAAAATGTCGCCCAGATGGTATAGTGGTTAGCGGAGCCTACTACGGTACCGAAGGGCCCGGGTTCGAATCCCGGAGAAGACATGGATGTCTGTAAATGTATAGTGTCGGTGCGGCATGGCGGCACTTTAAATATGCGGCGAGCCGAAAGTCCTCTCGTGTGGATTGGTGGGAGACCCCCGGATTCCCCCCGGGGTGCGCTCCCTCATAATTGGGGGTGGAAAATAGAAGTCTAACCTCTCTTCGGAGTAGGCTTTGGCAATCATTCTTCCATGTGGATATGGACACGATAACAACAACAAGGTAAAAAATAAATCTTTTAGCTGTCATAATATTATTGATCTTATATAAATAAAAACAAAAACATGAACTTCCATATTAGAACTGTATTGAAATACTGGCAGAATTTAAACAAAATGTCTGATGTAGACATCGCAAACTTTATTGTACGGCTTATTATATTTTTTAACTTCCTTGTACGAAGTAAAGGAAGTACTGTAATCGCGAAAAATTTCAGGTAGCAAATTTCAACGAAAATATCCATTTTGAACGCTCTCGAATCCATTTGAACGATGTTTTTGCATGACATCTGTACGTACAGACAGAGTAAAGGACTCTTTTTCCCAAAACGGATTTTAAAATGGATTCAGAAGAAACTTTTTCGCGATGTCTGTACGTACGTGCATGCGTATGTATAATTCAAAAACTCGGCCTCGGAGCGTTGAAATTTTGTACATGGGACTATACACCTCCCTTTTTTCTTGGTTGCAAGGGGCCGCTCCAAAATGTATATAAATATGTATATGTATATACACACAGACTCACTCTGTTACCCGACTTGTTGCGCTCAGTTTTTTTTTAATTTTTATATGTTAGTAAATTGGGCACTTTTTGCTTTAAAATGATGCAGTTATGTTCTTATGTTCCAGTTAAGGTTTCTATGCCTTCAGTTAATCTGTACGGAATAGTTATAGAATTATCAACAATTTAAAAGTTGTTTAAATGCTACTAAGCCTAACGATGCAGCCATTTGTTTACCTTTGAAACCCTTTAGTAGTGCATTGAATGAAGCCAATTTTTGCACCAACTTTAGTGTCTTTTTGCCCATTGGGGAAAAAAGTAAACTTTCAGTTTTGTGCACCGAAAAATCTGTCGTCTTGTCAACAGGCCGAATTTCTTGTTTTTGTGCAGAAACTCTAATTTTAATTGTATTTTGTACTGTTTACAACTGTATTTGGTGTTTTATGTTTTTCTGTATTTTACAATTTTTAATGAAGATATTTTGAGTTTTTATGCATTTTTGCCTTCCCGGGAAGTGGGACCTGAATGAGTCCAATAAGACATGTGTCTCTAATGGAATTCGACGAAGTAAGTTTAAATGAAATGCAGCAAAAATGTTTATAATTTAACAAGCTGTATAAGGAAGGCATGTGGTGTCTACGATCGATTCTCACAAGGCAAGTAGAAAATGACATTAGAAATTGCAAATTTTGAAATTAAATATCCCTTTCAATTTTTGTCGTACGGAAGTCAAACGTTTTAGAATTTATTTTTTTATAATTGTTAAAGAACTTTACGAAATATATGTATAGGAGCTGGTAGACAGCATTAAAAGTTAGATTTGCCCCAAATTAATATTTTTTTTCAAATTTGACATTGCCAAAGCATGAATATTTTCGCCATTTAAAATACTTCCGTAGTTGGAAGTATATGACTACCGCCAATGTATATATATTGGTCGTAGTCCTATATATACACATATACACCGCTCAAAACAGTTAAGGGATATTAAGATTTTAGATATAAATTGCGAACTGAGAAATCCAACCCAGTTAAAAGATTTAAAATGTTAGGCGTATGTATGTCTTTACACATCTGTTGTAATTTAATAAATACTGCTGTTTAAAATAAACAATGATTATTTTTATTTTTATTCCTTATTATGAGTAAAATACACATTTATAAAGTCATTTTTGCTTAAATCTTAGCTTTCCAAATCTGTATAAAAATTATAAACAGAATCTTAGGAATAATTTAGGTTTATAATTATACAAAATATTAAATAAAAAGATTGTTTGATAATTTGGAATAGAAGCATGCATTCACAGCAGTAAAAATTTTCAATGGAATTTTGAAAGTATTGATGACAATACTTAGATAACTCATAGATATTAGGTATTTTTGAATTATTATTTGAGATATTAGGTATTTGTGTATTCAGAGACATTAGGTATTTTTGAAACAGGACAGAGGAAAAATGAGCAATGCCCTCGCCGAGACTCGAACCATGGGCCTCTCGAATACGCGCTGAGCGTGCTGACCACTACACCACGAAGGCATGCTAAGAAGACAGGAGAAATACCTTATGTTCTTCCCCTTTTAAAGGGCGACTGGGGATTAGGGAACCCAACCACCAAATCCTGGTGGTGGAGAATCATCACCCACCACTTTTTTATTTCGGACGCCACTGTAATGTTATTAGAATATTTTGTACTAGGAGATTGGAAGAATGAGCAATATCCTCGCCGGGACTCGAACCACGGACGTTTCGAATACACGCCGAGCGTGCTGACCACTACACCACAAAAGCATGCTATGGAGGCGGGAGAAATACCTTATAATATAATATCTTTGTCTTAATTTATAAAAAAATCCGGTCTTTTTGTACTAAATCAGCCATTTTCATTGTCACTGAGAATACACCTATCATTACATTAAAATTTCATCATTTATGTTTATTCCCAAAAAATTTTCATCAGTTATGCTGTATGTCTAGTACATGAACTTGAATTTATGTTTTAAGTTTAGTGTGATGTGAAATAGGTTATAATGTGCAATAAAGCCAAGGTAATTATGTCTTTCTTATGTCTGGAATTTCTTCAAGACATAATTAATTCCTAGAATCATACATCTTTAGCAGAATTGAATCAAATGCTCCTGCTGTTCAAGTAACTGTTAATGAGCAAAAATCCGTTTTTAATCGTAAATAAACAAAGCTAATTTACTAGAAAAATTATGCAAGTAAGAGAAAATTACGCCGCTAGTATAGTTAAATTTTAGAAAGCTGACGTTGTCATATTTAGAAAATCATTTCTGTCACGATCAAAGAAAATTATTAAAAATATCATGTGTTTTTGCAAAAAAGATATAACAATTAATGTGATACTAAATTTCAAAATTCTACTAATTGATTTTGATCTATCTTTTGTACAGGAATTAAGTACACATAGTAGCCAACTATCTTCAATCTCCCTTACAATAAATTCGCCTAAATTTTTCTTTTATAGTTCTGAATTTGAAATCTGTCATTGTAAAGCATAGCTATAATTTGTATTTTTAGTCATATGTAATCAAGAATTTTATGGAGATAATGAGTTTTTTAAGTGCGTTTTGTTAAAATTGTGTAATTCAAAATTCTTTTTGTATATTTTATATCCTATCTAAATCTCCGGATATTTAGGTGATGCATAACATCATAAAAAAAAAAAAAAAAACTGGGCGGATGCGAAGAATTCTTTTCCCCCGTAAAAATCTCACGAAATAGCTCCTGTGTTAACGTTTCAATAATTTCTTTTTATTTCAAAGGAAATCTTAAACTTACTTACGGATGAACATAAAAGTGCGAAAACAAAATTTGAGACAAGAAAGAGCCACATAAGATAATAACAGAAAGAAAGATAAGCAAATAATGGCTAATAACCGTAAAAGAAAAAAAAATACATTCAATACACTTTGCGAAGGTCACTCTTTCTGTCATTCTCAGAACACACGCATATACACGAGGCAAAAGGGGGGAAAAGTGAACAAAAAAAATAAAAAGCTCCCATTTATATATTTTTTTCGTGCAGGCATCCCATAAGAGCTCAAACGCATTTAAATACCGCCGAAAAGGAAGCAATAAAAATTACAATCATAATAACCTCATGCCACGCAATGCTCTACCACAAAACAAGTAAACTGTTGGCTTTTGCTATACTGTGCACATCACGCTTGGGCGGCTTAGAAAATTGTTGTGTCAACATTATGTACCTAATAATAATAATAATAATAGAAAAGGAGAAAATCTTACTTTTTGAATAGAGGTATAATAGCGGATACATTAAAAACAGGATAAACGCGGACACCAGTTAAAAAGATAGCTGCTTATGAAATTTGATTTGTGGTATTTTCTGAAAGATGATTAATACAACTTGACGAATCATTTGTTGACGAAGTGTGAAGAATCAGTCCCGTCACGTTTCCTTCCCCAGTTTGAAGAAGTACGAAATTATATTTTCTGAAGAGATAAAATTATTTTTTCGAGAGTTTGTTTTATTATACACCATCGGATTTGCGAAAAGAAATTGATTTGGTGAATGAACCTGTGATAAGGAAATGATGTAGGCCAGTTAGTTACGAGTACGCATCGCAGATGGCGTGGCCGTTCTACAGTATTGAAATAACAAGCTTTCCTCTAACTGAGGATTTCTGAATTTTTCTTCGCTACGAACGTAGCTTCGCATATTAATGAGAATCATTTCATGCTCAATCAAGATTGATTTCGGGATAAACTGAAGCGTGAATTCCAATATAGGCAAGGGGAAATATTAGATTCTATGCATATATATTTTATGTTTTTAATTAAAGCTAAATTTTTAATAATAATTCGTAAAAGCATTTCGCATTTAATTTTTTCTGTTTTCATTTTATATTTAAATTCTCTGTGGTTCAGTGAGGTTTAAAAGCGTGTGTTCCATTCGTTTTTGTAATTACATGCTTATTGAAGTTATTGTGCACGTAATTTTAAAATGGAAAAATTAATTCCCATTTAAAATTCCTGTAAGTGTATATTCATACCAGACCTGCCAAAGTCGCTCCTTTAAGTAGACAAAGATTTGCTACTAAATTTTCTCATAACCACTGGATTTTATTCTGCATGCAGAGCATAGCCAATAGCGGACACTAGAACAAAAATTTTACAGTGCATCATTTATAGAGCGTTAGAAACCTATTTTAATACTGATGGTATAAAATAGTACTTGCTTCAAAATATTTTTTAAATGTCCAGGTAAAATAATTTTTTAATTAATAGTTTACCAGGCAACGCATTATGTAATATTGAAGATGTGCGAAATATGAATAATCGTTTGGCAGTAACGATAATTTTATTGCCGACATGAGTTATCGCAAATTTAAAAGTATTAAATATGCTTCGAGGATGAAAAGATTCGCTTCGAGGTGCTTCATAATAAATAAAAAGAATAAAAACTCTCAAAAGTGCTTTTTGTTTCAAGTGACCATCGTGACAATTTCAGAAAAAGTACGCAGCAAATCACAACAGCGAAGAAACGGAAATTTAATTTAAAATTGCCATTGCAGTATTTTATATATACTGTATATATAAAATACTGCAATGACAGATAGATAGATAAACAGATAGTTATGTACATGTGTACATTATTCTATCTGTATGTAGGAATTACGTAAATGATGGCGTAAATGTAAAAATATTGTCTTTCGTAGATGTTGATCCATAATAGACTGCAAACTTAGTAGCCGAGGCAGACTGAATATTCATTGTTATTTCAATAAATATTTTGCAGCCACAAACAAGTTGACAAACTAACATGCCTTTTCAAGAACATTTAGATTTTTGATATTTTTGCAATATGTAGACAGCAGTGTACTAGCGCCTTAACGGCATGGGAGCAAGGAGCAAAGACACCTTCCGTCCAAGATGAAATCTTAATTCAAAATGAGTTGGTTTTTGCTCCAATGCATTCGTTGGATAATTAATAATGTTGAAAAATTATTATTGGCTATTTTAGTTCCATTTTCGTCACCAACATTATGTCAAAATCATATGATAAGAATTAGTCTCAAAATGATGCAGTTCAAGAAAAGTTATTGCTATTTTTAGATAGGAAGGAGAAATGCGCAAATTAAAATGAAGTGGCTATTGCTATTTAAGTTGTAATTTTAATTTACATATTATTATATTTTCTTTACATGTTATATGTTAAAAAATATTTAGTATGTTTGGTATTTAAGAATGGCTTTTGAATTTTATTTATTTACTAAGTGGAGGAGGGAAAAGTATAGGCTTCTTACTCAATTTAGGTCTTTCGGATTCTTTGCCCATCTATCAGATTTATTTTAGGTACAAATATTAAAATAATTTCATTATTCAACAAAACTAGTTTATTAAAGTTGTTACTTTTTTACTTTTATTTTGCTTATCATGCATAATATTTAATTAATATTTTATTCATGTTTATCCTTTGTATTTTTTTAATCGGGGGGGGGGCATAATTTGCAGGCACACAAATGTAAAGGTGATTTCTCGATTTTTCCTTTCCCACTTGATATTGTAGTCAAAATCATGCCGATTTTCCCGCTGTTCTATCCCATCTCCTTCATTAGTAATCCGTACTGATGTAATCTTTCTTAAATCATCCAATTTAAAAAAAAAGTCATGATTGAGGCATTACGTGATAAGTGCCCGTTAGTTTGTTACTTGTTACACTTACGCTTGTTATATTTAATGATCTTTTCAATATGTCAACTGCTGTGAAGTAATTTGTTAACGAAGCAAGAGTGTGAAAGATAATTTCATTTTCAATCACATGTCATTATTCCAAATTCACCTATTAGTACTTTCATTTTATATTGCATGTCTGTCGGCCACATGTTTTATAATGCATGTCTGTCGGCCACATGTTTATCGAAATCTGAATTTATTGAAGCCAAATGTGGTCATCGAGTACTAGTATTCAAAGGTAGATAAAATACATTAAAAAGAAGTTATAAAATAAATAATTCATTAGAAATTTGTAAAATTAACTTGTCGGAAGAAAATGGTTAAATGTTACCCTCCTCGCCTAAATCGTTTTGATTGAAGTCAGCTGACATTCCTGTCTCAGAAAATGACCTTTCAAAAAGAAGAAATCGCTAGAAGAGGGGCAGAGGCTGATTCTGACTGGGGTAGATGACTGGACACTAAGCCAATGTAACAACTGAAAAATATGCAATAAAATAATAAAAACGCGAAATATGTATATCTTTTGTAAATTGCTTTTTATAACTTTTTTGATCAAATTTTTGTCCTTTTCTTAAATTATATTAAATTATTTTTTTAACATATTAAAGCAGCAAAAATCCAGAAATAACTTTTTAAATTATATAGTTTTAATTACATGTTGTGAAATGTAAAAAATAATCTTTTAAGCTGTCACTATATGCATAGTCATATGTGACTAAAAATAAAATCGTGGAACTGCTTAACAACAGCGGATTTTAAATACACGGTAAAATGCCAAATTTTTGTGAAAAAGAACACTTTTTTCTTTTATTGTTTATTTGCTAGGGCTTATTTTTAGCTTTACAGAACAAGTTTAGTTTCAATTCTGTATTAGTTAGAAGAGAAAATATCGAAGATTTTATGTAGTAGGAAGAAGCGAAGTGAATATCTAAATTTCAGAAAGTGACATTTTACAGGGCTATAAATCAGTTTAAAAATAATTTAAAGAGAAAATTTTAAAAATAAATATAATGAAATATGAAGCTATTATGCAATTTCTAGCGTATTGGCTCTAGGCTTCGAAAGAAGTTGCGAAAAGTGTAATTAATGTATTTATCGATAAGCTGCAAAATTACTGCATGATTGCAATTCGTAACAAATGCTGCTAATTTACAAAGTATGCAGCGTACAAGAGGGCAAGAAGATCATAAAGCGGTCGATGCATGATTAGAGCGTTGTCAGCCCCGACAGCTAGTGTAAATTTTAATTAGTTGCAGCAACTTGCGCAAAATCTAGCAATAAGTACACAGGAGGCCAAAAAAAAAACATGGTGGCCATAGTTAAACACGTATATGTGTAAGTACATTTCAAAATTTATTATTGAAATACTTGCACTAGAGAAGATAGAATGCAAGCAAAGAGCTACAAAGATGTTCTATGAAAGTCCAACTCGAAAGATATTTTTGTTTAATAACAAACCCTAAATTTATAGTAAAATGGCTATCATAAAATTTTGCAGAGGTTTTAAGCGGTTATCCACCATACGTAAAATTGTATTTATCCTGATACTTATACACTCAAAGGATTTTTCCGAGCTGAAAGAAGAAAGAATTAGCGAATCCGAGCGTCTTTCATTGCCTGAGATAAAAATTAATATGAAAAAAAAATAATAATAACATGGCCACCACATGACATCCCTGTGCGGCCTGTTAAATTACATATATATTAAATTTACATCCACGCATTATTTTAACTTGATTAACCAATCTTTTAAGGCAAACTGAAAATGACATAAAAAATTGTGAATTTTGAAATTTAATGTCTCGGTCAATTTTTTGTCGTACGGTAGTCAAACTTATTAATATAACTTACTAATAACTAACTTATAATTTCATTTTTTCAAACTTTCCCAAATACAAGCATACGAACGAGACCGCATTTAAAGTTAGTTTTCGTTATTTGTACAATTGTTTTTTTTAAGTTTGACATCGACAAATGATGAATCTCTTCGTCATTTAAAGGACGCCTGTTACTGAAAGTGTATGACTGCAACCAACGACTCCGAAAATGAAGGCCGGGTAGAACTTTTAATCCGGGTAAGGAAGTTGAGTATATATACATACTTTTGGTTAACTTCAATAAAAAAAATGCAATAAAATGTCGATTGCAATAAAAAAGAGAGGTGCACAATTAGATGTTATTATAGCAATCCCATATCCGAAGTTTCAACTTTCTACGGCTTTTTTGATTTATGCGAAATGCATACGTAGAGACGTCACAAAAATGTCCATTTTGAATTAATTTTACAGTCCGTTTGGAGAAAAAAAGTCTTTTATTCTGCCTGAAAGTAGAGATGTCACGCAAAAAACTAGTCAAAATGTATTTGGGAACGGTCAAAATGGATGTTTCCGTTGAAATATGATGCGGGAAATTTTTCGCTATTACAAAACTTCCTTTACTTTGTACAAAAAGGGTAGAAAATAGATCGGCTAAATGAGAAAAAAATGATTAAATGAGATCATGAAGAGAGTATAACCTATAAATGGGAGACCTTTTAGATACGTTAGTATGTAGTTTTTAGTATAAATACAGTAATTTGAATTTAAAATGAATTTTTCTCTAAAGTGACTTTTACACATATTTTCTTCACTTCAGAAATGATAGCTCTGAATATTATTTCCCATTCGTGTGAAAGTCTGCATGCTTTATATTTTTATTGTTTGCAAGGGCCTGTATTATACTAAATTCAATCATGCTAGTATTTTTCTAATAATAGTCTCCTCTTTGAACTATAACATTTTTATGGAAAATGGAAATGTTGTAAATGATATTGTAAGGAAAAATTTTACCAGGATCATATCTATAATTTTTGTTTATTGCAGTATATTTTAAATAATGGTGAAAGCACTTGAAGGAAATATGTAGTACTTTAGTGTAGTGTGTTGTTTATTCTCCCAAATAAGTCTCAATATTTTTCATATAGTATTTCTAAAAGTTTTTAGAAATTTGCCTTATTTTTTCATATTTAATTCACATTTTTGTAAAATAATAACGATTTATTTCAAATATTGATAGCCTAACTTTAATGTTTATATAAAATACAGCCAATAAATGTGATTAAATTATATGTAAATTATTTGTTTCAAAAAACAGGCTCCGAATTTGTTCGATACCTTAGAACGCCAAAGAGTAATTTAAGTTACTAGAACTGAGTCATCCTTACATATAATATTTTTATACTATTGCTTTTGTTGTTCCTGAAATTATTTTTACGTCCTAATGCAATTTATCTTCGAGGGACTACAACATGAATTTATTTTCAATAACATACGATCAAGAATATTAGAATTCTCAAAATATTTTCACATTTTAGTGCATTTAACTAAAAATATGTAATTTTAATCTTTTTGTGTATATTTTACTTATACCGTTGTTGTTCCTGAAATTATTTTTACGTCCTAATGCAATTTATCTTCGAGGGACTACAACATGAATTCATTTTCAATAACAGATGATCAAGAATATTAGAATTCTCAAAATATTTTCACATTTTAGTGCATTTAACTAAAAATATGTAATTTTAATCTTTTTGTGTATATTTTACTTATACCGGAAAAGTTATAATATGATAAATAATATAAAGAAAAGAATAATAAAGAATAATAAATAAAAGAATAATATGATCCGCTCTGACCACAGGAAAATTATTCATTCTGATCAGAATAGCAACAGAGTATATGTGATGTTATTTGATTTCAGAAGATTTTCCGTTCTAACCCATGACCGAAATTAGCATTGAATCCTTTATTTCTCTTCGGTTTAAAATCGGAATCTCATCGTTACCTAAAATCATGGGGCTGCTAATAATGAAAGTTATATCATTTGATTTAAAATTATACCATTGCTGCTAACCCATAAATTAAGAAAAAGGACAAAATTCGATAAATTAATTTAGAAAATCCAAAAAGATCTTCATTTGGAACATACGTTTTCGATCTATCCACTGATATTAGGATTGAAAATCTGCAATGATTACTTCGACTTACATGATGTTACTTGAAATGGTAAAACGTTAATTAATCCCAAACCCCTAACAGACGGGAAGCGAATCATCGCTATGTCTGAAAGTAACTACAGATTTGGACAGGTATTTCAAATTGTTGTCAGCAAATATTATCGCCCTGTATTATGTTTAAGGAAATTAAATAATGAAGAAATCGCATTATTGTATGCATGTCTTTCGCATTGTGAAAAAACAGCGGTACCTAGAGCCACCAAATTTTGAATAACGCAGTCCTGCACCCGAATATGAACACATGGAAGCCCGACTTTTGAATTTGGAATTTGTGTTATTGTGTATTTCATATTTTGTAAAGTTTTAAAGACTTTTTCATTAACAAACTCAACGATTTCAAAGCCAGCCATGACAACACTGTACGGAGAAAAAACACTTTTATCTCCAGCGCGCGAGACTGTCTATTGGAAATTCTAAAGCTAGGCTGTTTTTAAATATTTTTTGCCAAAGGAACATAGGCCAAAATGCTCTCGAAACGTGTATGTTTATGTAAATGGGGAAAAAAACGCCCCTTTGGGAGTAATATAAAACTTGAAAGCTTTTAAATTTTTTCATCCTTTTCTCAATTTATCATATCGATGTTCAGTTTTCTTAATAAGATGTCTTACATATTTTTTGTTAGCCCAACGAAGCGTTAACTCAAAAGGGCTATTAATTTCCTTTTTGGCATTTTGTGTGGATTCACTTTCCACGTTGATTCACTTTTCAAACTGTTGCCACCAAATGTTATCACCCTCTGTTATATTTAAAGAAATCAAATAATGAAGAATCTTCATAAATGTATGTATGTTTCTCGCACTGTGATAAAACAACGGTACCTAGAGCCATCAAAATTTAGTAACGTAATCTTCCACCGAATATCGGCATCTGGAAGCCCTAATTTGGAATTTGTTTTATTATCGATTTCATATTTTGTAAAACTTCAACGAATTTTGGATTAACAAACTAAACCATTTGAAAGCGAGGAATGGCAACACTGTATGAAAAAAAATTATCTCCAGCGCGCGAGACGGTGTATCGGAAATTCTAAAGAAATGCTCATTTTAAAATTATTTTGCGATATTACTGTTGAATTGAATGTTATAGTTTAAGTGCGAAGAACATGATATTTAATAAATAAAGGTAACACAGAATAAGTTTAAAAAACGCCCCTTTTGGTGTAATATAAAATCTGAAAACTTTCAGATATTTTATTTATTAGTGCAAAGGGGCCTTGTTCATGAAGGACTATTGTTTTCGTTTTGCGATTTTGCGTCGAGAATATTTAATTTCGGTTCACTTTTCAACCTGTTGCCACACTAATATTACAGCCCTGTATTACATTTAAAGAAATTAAATAATGAAGAATCTGCATAAATGTATGTATGTTTCTCGCATTGTGAAAAAACGACGGTATCTAGAACCATCGAATTTTGAATGACGTAATCCTCCTGCAAATATGGGCATCTGAAAGCCTAAATTTGAAATGTAAATTTGTTTTATTATCGATTTCATATTTTTTAAAACTTTAACGAAATTTTGATTAACAAAGTTGAGGATTTCGAAGCGAGCAAAGACAACGTTGTACAGAAAAAACATTTTTATCTCCAGCGCGTGAGCCTGTGTATCAGAAATTCTAAAAATATGCTCAAGTTAAAATTATTTTGCGATATTGCTCTTGAACTCAAATTTATTAATTTGAAGAGAACATGATATTTAATAAGTAAAGGTAACACACAAAATGTTAAAAAAACGCTCCCTTTGGACATAATTTAAAATCTGAAAACTTTCAGTTTGTGTGTGTGTGTGTGTGTGTGTGTGCGTGTGTGTGCTTTGAATATTATTTAGGACAAAATGATCTATTACAATAAATTTATTTCGCATGCTGCTCAGTCTGTGTTTATATATAATAGCAGCAACTTTACTGCAGATACAAAGATTTTAAATCCACTTACAACAGAAACCGTACAAATCTTCAAGGAGTTTGAAATACAGCTTTATTTAAGTTGGTGTGTTGGTATTTCTATGGGGAACAAGAAAGAATCTGGCCATAACACAAAAGATTTAGGCGAAGATTTTTTTTTTTGCCGGATCAAAAAACCTTACAAAAATTTCTTTCATCGTGGCAAAGCACGTGCACAAAACATACGCATAAGGTAAATTATGGCTATATGCCACCTACGTACATGAAACAGTAAATCGGTCTATTCTCTGGACCTCCACCTGTGTGTCAAATGGGCGTGGGGACGAAAAGAAAAGTGCTATTCACAGGATGTCGACAGGGCAAAGGGTGCCTGCAGGATATGAACCAAAAATGGTCCGCGCGCTTCTTCCGCCACCCAGCGGCGAGCAGGAAAACCATCTTGCAAGGTGCATCACGATCGGAGGGAACCCTCAGGCACTTTTCCCTTGCTCTTGCACTTCGTTTTCCTTGATTCTTTAAACAAAGGTGGGGAATAGCATCACATTCCTCAAAATCGAACCCCCCTTTTCTCCTTTTGATACATAATCAAAAAGTTGGTAAGGTTGATGAAATATAATTAATCTTGCTGGCGTAAGATAATTTAGATGAAATCTTAGCAGTTAGTTTCTATCAGGTCAAGTTCTTTTAATTAACCCTAGGCTACCATTCTATATCAAATTGACTTCTCCTTCTCATCTTTATAAGTCCCTCGCCTACCAAAAGCTGACAACTGGGCTCTCTTAAGAGAGGCCCCCACCAGTGGCCGAGTGGTGAAGATCGATAAATGATGGAATTTCGACCGGACTTCGAGGGCTGGATTAATGGTAGGGTTTCTGACGTTTTCTGCATGTGTAACGTAAATGTGAACCAGTTTCCTTTAAAAAGTTCTTCATGAAGGCATCCTTCCCATTAGGCAGATAACCCTCACGTGCCTTGCCATATTCAGTTAACCTAGCCTAACTTCTTAAGAAGGCTGTTTGCAGTCAGCAAATTTTAGCATTAATTTAAAGCTTGTGTATCGACAGATTAGGTATCCGCGATTTCAGATTTAAATGATCCAAAATATATGAAATTAGAAAAAAATGTATGAATGGGTCAGCATATTTTATCACTGCATTTAAGCTTCTGGTTCTAAAATGCATGAATTGAAAATTAGAGAAATAAACAATTTTTTTAACTACAAAATGAAACTGAAATTTAGTAAAATACAGAAGTTCAATGGCCTGTGATACTTGTTTTTTACATCTGTTTTACGATATGCACAAATATTTGATTGGAAAAAAATATTTGATTAAATATTTGCACAAATATTTGATTTGAGATTTGAAAATCTGCGCGATTTACACTAACCGTTCATTGCTTACGAAAAGTTTGGCTGGAAAACATACTTTCATAGTTCTGCTTTTTTTTTAAACAGATCATGATTTTGCATATCACAGGTTCGGTATTTTTTCATTACAGCATATTTTCTTGAGTTAAAACACAATTGGAATTCCTTTTTACATGTACGAGAAAGAAAGTAACAGGTGTATAATTCAGCACGCTTCTTTGCTATCTGTTGAATTTACTTGTATATATAATTTTATCAACGAATTTACTGTATTTATTGTATATTACTTGATGATTTTTATATGTATGGTTAGTAAACAGCGTTCATAATACATTTGCCTAAAATCACGATAGATCTCGTAATCTGTATCGAAACACTATAATCCTTAATTTGTATTTATTTCCTATTACTTTATGATTAGTAGCAGTAAGAGAAATTTCCACATGTTATAAACAAAATGTGTTTCATTTTCACAATAATTTTATTTAATTTTACATTGTTTTATCTTATACTACTACTACAATTAATAGCAATAATAATAGCATTAGAAATAGTAGTAGTAATGGTCGGGGTAGTAATAATAGTAATAGTAATAGCATATTAATTATGTAGCGGATAAAAGAGCTGAACACCGGTAGTTCATTGAAATTCCATTCCAGGCGTACAAGATTGGTTGCATAAAGTTTCGTTATTTTTTCCATGTATAAAATAGGCAGGAGCCGGTGTCCCTTAAAATGTCATCCAAGAAAGCACACCTTTTTTATAGTATATTGCGATTCGGCAGATAGTTTCATAATGATAATGCAGATTACCTCAGTGTGATTTGGCAAATGACCAATTAGGCGGTAACCATGAAAAATATAAATAACTGCTGTTATACATTAATAATAACAGCATAACAGCAATAAATAATGTATATTTTGTGATAAATACTTTTTTAAAGTAAGCTTTAACGCCTCAATTTTAAGAGAAATGGTCATTTACAATTCTGATTCATTTAGACCATTTTGTTCAAAACATTTTTTTAAAAGTAAGCTTTAGCGCATGAATTTTAAGCAAAGTGATGATTTCCTTTTCTGATTCTTTTTAATTATTTAAAATTAGTTATTTCTTTTAAAATAATTCATAATACTTTCATTTCTACTAAAATTACGTAAATTAAAGAGATCCAAAAGAATCACTAAGTATAACTACCCTGAATGAAATAAGGTGAAATCAAGATTTAATTTCATTACCTGAAGGAGAATTGTCTGTAGAAATGATTTCTATGTAAGGGCTGCTTCACATTAATGTAAGCTAGTGCTTTCTAAATAGGCCGAGATCTGAAATTAATTGCTTTAAGCAGGCGTGTTATTACATCCTTTAAAGTGGCGTTTTTATTTACTGTTCAATTTGTATAAAATTATAAATTTATTGTTTTTGAATAGCATGAGGCGGACCACACAGAGATGAAAAAATCGGGTGTGCGGTCCCCGCAAGTAATTGTTTCCAAGCTTTTATGTGTCATACGACATATTTCTGACATCGCAGACGCAATAATTCGTTCCCGTTCTGCTCCGTCTCTGTGGTCAGAGCCTCTCTATTTCAGGAGGGTTGACGAACCAATGATTTTGTTTTTCCTCTGATATCGTTCCAGATATAACGAATCAGATGATGCAAAATACAACAGAAAAATTAAGGAGGCTGGGCAAAATCAGTCTGAAGATTTTTTCCATCGGGACAACACTTCAGACTGCTCCTGAACTCTGGACTAGAGAAACCTAGAAGGCTCTTGAACTCCCGGTTAGAGAGATCCTCGCGTCACGAGGACTACAATTCACTTCAATAACTATGCAACGCTATCCATGAATTATATATATTCGTAAAGAGCTTTCCGTAATTCTAATAAATGTGTTTTGAGTTCAATAATGCAGGAAGTATCACGCAACCTCACAAAGGTACCAATCATTATAAGGAGTCGGATGCGCTACCTGCCTCCACTTAACACAGTGGTAAAACCCAGTCTCTATAAGCATAATCGGATTAGTAAATGATGTATTGAATACAGCTGTGAAACAATAAGTAAAAGATATATGAAAATCGAAATAATCACAAGATAACTGCTTAGTAATATGAAAGGTCTGGTAATTAATTTATTTAGCCTCTAATAGCTAAAGACGTGAAAATTGTTAGAATAATTTTGAAATCTTTGCTATAGCTATATGGTGTCTACGAAGTATATACTATATACTATATAGCTATATAGTGTGTAGTATATACCTCGTTTCAAAAGGCTGCTGCAAAGTCATATCACGTGCATGAAGATTGGAATATTTAAATTTGGCTGTTAAAAACTACTAATGTATTTTTTTTAAAGGAACCGTCCAAGATGACATCGTGTGGGAAATGGCAAATCATGCTGAAGAACAAGCGAATTAAAGCATGTTTTGGCCATTCAGCTGCATATTGCATTATAAACTGAAGCCATTATAACAAAAAAGTTTGAGTTTCTTTGATCATAAATAGATCCTTGTCATGTCACAATCACCTTATTCTTCAAATTTCACATCCTGAGACCTCGTTGTTCTCTTTCATCAAGATGGTACTATGAAGTCCACGTTTTCTAGCAGTTCAAGCTTTCCAAAACAGCTCAATGGCCAGTCTATGACAAACACAAAAAGGGACATTCTATGCACTCTATTTCTATTCTTTGCACTCTTTGAAATAAAACTTCAAAGAGTGCAAAGAACTACGAAAAATGTATGTCTGTTCCGATGGACATAGGCTCGAATTTTTTTGGCATTTCAAATATAATTGCTTGATTACAGTTTGCCGCGAATTTTTTTAACGTAGCAATAAAATTCAATTTTTTGGGAATTATGTGTATACTGATTTGGTTAATAGCATTAAATCCAAAACATGTCTGCCAATTTAAACTTCTACACTCAGTCTTATTGTCGCATTTATTTTGATGTAAATAAAGGTTTCAAAATAAATCGAAGGGCTACAGTTCTTAGGGATTATCAATATTATTCTTAATTTTTTTTTTTTGTTTTGTTAATCTGCGTTGCGTTTGGTGTTTCTAGAGCCTAATCTAGAGCTCTTTTCTGGGAACTAAGCTATTGTTATTTGATGTACACTGCGAAAAAAAACGGACAGTTCTATATTTCCTGTTCTAGTGGACCGATTGACTAAATTCAACTCGCGTTTTACATGTCTCTAAGGCGCGACTTAGGATATGCATTAGATTTATATATAATGTCCTAATACAGGTATTTTGACACAAAATAGGACTTTTTCTGAAATAAAATGCCAATTTTTTTCCATATTTCGTTTCTACGACCCAGATTATGCCAAACTGCCAAGTTCTGTAAAAATCGCAGGAGTAGTGTTTAAAAAATTAGCTCTCAAATTTTAGCTCTTCAATGTTAATTCAATTTGGTATATATTTATTAATATATCTTTTTTTATTAAACGTATTTGATTCTTCCTTTCATATTTCGCAATTTAGGCTCATTCCAAATAAAAGTCGCCTATTTTTTACGATTTATTTTTAAAATTTGTATTTTTAAATAATTTTATAAATTTTTCGAAAAACATTTTGAATTATAACCTATAAAAGTTTTGTCATTATCTTAAAGTAGATGTATTTCCGAAAAATATTAGAGTATTTTTATTTTATTTTTATTTATTTTTATTTTATTTTATTTTTTATTTATATTATTTTTAAATATTAGAGTATTCAAAATTTCCTAAGATATACATTTTGGCGCATTTTGAAATTTGGCGTATTTATTATAAGCGACAATAACGAAAATGTGGTTTA
>KK121261.1:405206-421195 GCA_000611955.2 Stegodyphus mimosarum | reverse complement strand
GACAATAAAGAAAAAGAAAAGGATATTATAAATAAATTATATATAGTATAAATTAAGAAGTTCGCCAAGATAAATTTTTTTCTGAAACATTCGCCAAGATAAATTTTTAAATTTCTCACCAAAAATTACGAAATTTAATATCTGAGCATAATTTGAGTTGTAGAATCGAAATATGAAAATAAATTGATATGTTATTTCAGAAAAAGTCCGATTTTGTGTCGAAATACCTATGTTAGAACAAAGCTATATATAAATGTAATATATATCCTAAGTCGCCATTTCGAGACATGAAAAATGCAATTAGAATTTCGTCAATCCGCCCAGTATATAGAACTGTCCCCTTTTTCTCGACTGGAGAGACCTAGAATGCTCTTGAGCTCTTGATTACAGAGACCCACTTTATCAGGCTCCTCACACTACAAGGACTATAGTTGATTTCAATAACTGTCTATGCTATCCATAAACTGGAATTAACTGCTGGTTTCCTAAGTGGCACACTTTAAATAAAGTTGCATTTCATTGAGTTTTCAGCGTATAGTAATGCAATTAACATAGAAATGTATGAAATCGGGAGTCACTTTCCTTCCTAGGCAATTTTTTATTCAAAATTTTTATTATTTTTATGTTCTTTTTAAAAGCTCTTCATTCATGAAAGGACACAAAATAATTCGTAGGAGATGCTTAGTGTAGCAGCCATCATTATTGATATCTCCTACGCTGAACGTGAAGAATATAAAAACTGAGATGTTATACTGCATGAAGAAACCTAATATGCATAAGAAGCAAAAAAAAAAAAAGTATTTCTTTAGCAGCTACTGAAATAAATCCTTCGAATTCCAAGATATCATACGAGATGTGTAAATTTATCCAACACAGCTTCACTTTCGAGTTACATGCGAAATCTCTGTTATCCATCCTCTGTTATCGAAATTTAATTTGAAAGGAAACAAATATGTGTTCAGATGTTTGATTTGTGTTCACAGAAGCACTGAAACTCGTAGGTTCAGTGAATCGTTTGGCCAGCATTCGGCCTTGGCGATGGGAATGCAGTATGCAGTCAACTCTCTGTTTGCTGGTGAGGGGGCAGATTAACGGCGTCTTGTCTAGAAAAAAGTTATGTTTTTTTTATTGCAGAACGATTAAAAAATTACTAGTAAATACTGCACTTTAATATCATTTAACTTACTTTCTTTATTTCTAATAATGTTTATTATTCCTGTATTTACAGTGTATTTAATTTTGTTTTGAATATTGGTTTAGTTAACGTTACTAAATAAATTTATCCCTCAGTTTAAACTGCTTGAAAATATAGGTAAATTTTAATAGTAGTTCTCCTGTTCATTACTTAATTATAAGAAAAGTTCT
Source organism: Stegodyphus mimosarum (assembly GCA_000611955.2). Taxonomy (NCBI): domain Eukaryota; kingdom Metazoa; phylum Arthropoda; class Arachnida; order Araneae; family Eresidae; genus Stegodyphus; species Stegodyphus mimosarum. Next base: position 419,830 of record KK121261.1, on the reverse strand, counting down.
TCTTCTTTCTTTTTTTAACTGCCGCCGGATTAACAGTGGGCGTCATGTCTAGTATTACCCCAATATATCGGGAATTGAATGCACTACTGAAAATGAGGATTAAAACCCATACATATACACTGCTGGCCACCCAAATTGCAACACCAAGAAAGACAATAGATATCACAACAAAATTTATTTAGTAGATAACATGTTGACCAAGTATCAAATGATTAAATTTATAGACATCTGTGAAGTGTGGTTCCTTCCAAAATCAGTAGCCAGAGTAGCAGCCATTGTTGGAGATCACCGCTGCCACACGCCTCGGCATTGATTCAAAGAGACTTTGGATGTGTTCTTGGGGTACAGCAGACCAAGCAGCTTCCACACGTTGCCGAAGTTGATCTGGTGTGGCAGGTTCGGATGTGATCTGGGTCAATCGTTCAGCAACCATGGACCCCATGTTTTCTATCGGCGAAAGATCCGGAGAGCGAGCCGGCCAGGGAAGCAGTTCAATCTGGTGATTGACGAAGAACCCTTGGACAATGCGTACCACGTGTGGTCGTGCATTATCCTGTTGAAATATGACTGTGGGCAAGCCCTGAAGGTAAGGAAGGACAACTGGCTCCAATACCTCGGAGATGTACCACTGGCTGTTTAAAGTACCGCCAGTGCGTACTAGAGGAGTGCGAGAGTGATATCCAATACTGCCCCATACCATAATACCCGGTGCAGAACCAGTGTAACGGCGCATAACGCAGCTGTTCAGCATCCTCTCTCCCCGGTGTCTCCAGACTCGAATCCGACTAGCGTGGTGTTGCAGACAGAAGCGTCACTCGTCAGTAAAGACAATTTCATTCCATTCTGCCGTCCATATCCTTCTTTCATCGCACCATTGCTTGCGGAGACGTCTGTGGTTCTGCGTCAAGAGTAGACGAAGCAATGGGCTTCTTGCGGATAGGCCACTCTGCTGTAAACGGCGTCGAATTGGTACGCACAGACACTGGATGATGCGTTACAGACTGAATGTGCTGTGCTATGGTTCGTGATGTGACTGAGCGATCCGTTACTGCCAATCGCACAATGTTCCTGTCATCACGTGAAGTGGTACACTGAGGTGAATGCGATCGAACACGTCAGTCCGTCGTACCCTCCTGCATCCAACGGTCCCATATCCGCATTACAATTGTTTGATTTCGTCCAACACGACTACCGATTTCCCTGAAAGATAATCCACACTCTCGGTAGGCCACTATCCTTCCTCTGTCGAACTCGGATACTTGATCAAACGATGATCGCTGTTTATTGCGAGGCATAATTGATTTTTTTTTGAAAAAAAAATCACAAGAAAAACACAATTGCCGAACTTGAAATCGTCGAAAACTACAAGCCTTAAATAGCGCTTTGAAGTGGCGCCACAGACGCGCGTGATGTGTGTCTGCGCTGAAATTCTAATCATTTGCATATCTCACCTCCGCTAATGCATGTTGCAAATTTCATGGTATTTGCTTGCTTCCTTCAGGGTGTTGCATTTACGCTGGCCAGCAGTGTATATTCATGTTCGTCTGACAAAAAATTTGTCCTTATAAATTTTCATTTTATAGTATGTTGAATAATTTTAATCGTACGAAAATGGTTGCTTCTTTCGTTTGATTAATCTGGTTATGGAAAACAATTTTTTCGCTACAAAAGCAGTGTAAAAATTTAAGCTTAGCATATTTTTACTGCAAACATCATGTGACTGAACTCTCACAGTCTGAGAACTTATCATATTTAATAGCTTTCTTAAAAGGAAGCAAAGTTAATAATGTAGTACATAATATACCCCCAAAAAATCCCAAATTATAACTCATAGAAAAGTAATAATAAGATAATAATAAAAGATAGAAAAGTGTTTATTGTATTCTTACATAACATAAATAATTACTAAATAGTACATACGAAAGTTCTGATATTTGGCATTGCATTTCATAGGTCACTGCTTCATAATTAGGAGGGTACGATGATTTGATTAAGAAATCATCAAGGTGTTCATCTTTTAAAGTCGAGGTATGTACTTTGATTTTGTGGCATTCATTGTTGAAAATAATTATATTTGACATTTTTTAAATTTTTAACAAATAATCGGATCAAAATGACAAATTGGCTAGGACACCGGGACCATACCTTCAGAGGGGGACAATCCCGATCAAACCGGGACGTTAGGTAAACCCATTTATAATTATAAACCTATAATTATAAATAAACAATTTTTAAAAAATACGCTTATTAAACCCCTGTAATTGATCCTAACTATAAAAAAATTACATAACATTTTATTGAAAACATAAATATTTTTTTTATCGTGGTTGCACAGCAGCGGGCACACGTAAAACCGTCGGCGGTCGCAACTGTACTCACGGACATAGGGTTGAGGATTGAGAGGTATTTAGTTATGCGATTTTTTATAACCCTGTATAAGCCAATGCATAAAACTGTACGCTTCATCATACAACTTGTGAAACTGTTGAACCAAATCCCAAAAGCGGATGTGGAGCTTTTCTTCTTCTGTCCATACCTCTGCCACTATTACTCATTTTCTACTATATAGAGTGAAAATTACCCATGATTATGACATTCAAAAACTAACAAAATTGCACTCCTGTTTTATTATTAGTTTTGGCACCACAACACCATGTTGTTTTCCTTTTATCTCTTCAGCTACTCTTTTTTTTATTTGTTTTTTCGGAATCCATATTAGACAATGCAGCATCTTCCCGTACCTTGCTGGGAGAGGATGTGCCGTGTGCGTTGAATTGCTCCTATTATGTGCATCGTTGGATTCTAAGCCCTCTTAACTTCGTTACTGCTATTGTCCGTTTATTTATTTATTTCCTTATCTATAGTTTGTTTTTGTTGAATGTATTTTAGTCACAATATGAATGAGTCACTTTCGCAGAGGATTTGAACCTCCTTTTTTGTGTGGATATGGCTCTCTGGGGATGTGACTGGACTCTTCAAGGGCAATCCGATATTTTAGATTTAAACGACTGCTTTGTTGCTCTAACTCTGCGTTTATGATTTTAAATAAAACTCTTTTATGATTTATTGACAGAATAATATATAATAAAAATGTTTTATCTTTCGAAATCTTTAATACATAATAAAAAAACTTTCTCTTTCTTAGAATGATAATAAAAGTCACGCTTAGCTCTGCATTATGTTAATACTATTTGGAAAGCCATCAGTTAATCTCCTTTCAGACAAATTTACCCATTATACTATTATTTTTATTACGCAATAAAATCAATTGGCCCCGAGTGTTTTATATATAAAGCAGTCACATTCTGACAAAGCATAACACTATTCTATGTAACTTCTCTGTATACGTCCACGGCCTACCTTCGGCTTACAGTAGATATTTCTAACCGTTTGCAGTTGACCGCAAGTGACCAAGACCCATGATCTTGATGCATTGCTTCTCAAGATCATTGTTGCTATTGTATGTATATAACTTCATTACTGTGCTCTGCAAAAACTATTGTGCATAACTTCTCTATACAAACAGATGGTACGCTATTGACTTATTGAAGATATTTTCACCGCCCAGTCGGCATGGTTTGTAACATCAACGTCACCAGGAGTGAAGCTGACCTTAACTTTTTTAGGATTAGTCTGCACCCTGGCAGATGCTATCTGCTGTAAGAGCCAAGTCCTGTCTCGGGTAGAGCGAGCGGTCTAGGCGGCATTTATTGAAATTCAGTGTAAAAACAAATATATTGGCAAACAAGGCTAATTTAAAATACATAGTTAAATATACAGTTAAGCCACATAGGCATTTGAGTTACATAGTTCTTTCGTTATCATAATCGCATATTGGCACATAGTTATTGATTTTATGTTGCCAGCGTAGGTAGTGTTACTAGAGCTTGCAAAAGCAGTAGTAGGGATATTTCAAGTTGCGCGTATGCGCGTGTGTTACTTGTACATCAAATTAGAACACAGTTGTAGTAACATACTCTTTTCAATATTGCAATAACAAAAATAATGTTCTGATTATAAATAAAACTGGATTACATAGATGAACAATAGAATAATTAAAAGCCTCAGTTATATACAATTTATGCATATTGCGACAATGATGAATGTGCTGACTACCATTTAAGCTGGGTTATCTATGCAAACAATATATCATAAAAAAGCTTGATTAAATACAGGTTATATTATTCGTTTTTCCAGTACACTGCTGAAACGAAGCCAGTATTGAGCAGTTTAAGTAAAAACACCCATTGATGTAATTATGATATTATTTACAATTCATAAAGTTACAAAAGAGAACTTCTATCCGGGATAACAGCATAGGGGGGCTGGAAAACGTTTTCTTATTTTTCTAGCGCTATAGCCTAGGTAAGTTGCCTACCCCCCTAGCTATGCAAAATGATAAATCCTTTGCATATAAAATATATCTTCCGTTCGCTCATCGCACTCAAAGTTTTCCTAAGATATCCTCCAAAGAAGCATCTCCCTAAAATAGGCAGTATTCGAGAGTTTTTTTTTTCCTTTCTCATATTCGAAAATAAAAATAATTATAAAAGTAACCTAGCATTTAGATATCGAAAGCATACATCTATTAAATTTTAGGCCTGAATTCGTAAAGAAAACAACTTCAACACTATTTAATCATTAACATATTTTAGCACGCTTTTAAGAGCTTCTCTTCCGAAAACCAAAACTAGATTTTTTTTTCCTTTATCAAGAAATTACCTTTACATTTTTATAATAGTATAGGAGTCAATCTTTATACAATAGCCATCTAACCAACCCCACTTTCAACCAATAATATAGCACCATGCTAAATTATTCTATTAAAAATTAACTAAATTACACATAAAAGTGAAAAAATTGGTCAGTTTATTTAATTATGACAAAGCATTCGAGGGCTGTATGACTATAAATGTGATCTGCCTGTGAAAGTGCAACGTATCTGCTTATGAAAGCAAATGGAATCAACTGATAAGTATATCTTCGCACCTGATACAGTAGAAAAGATCGTTTAATTATTATTTCTATTTTTATTTGATCTCTGTCTCACCTTCTACAGAAATCACTGGATAAAAATTCTGTAATTATTATACGTTTAAATAAGATACAATAGCATGCCGAACAAATATTAATTTAGAAGTCAAATAACAAAAATCAGCGTTATATTTTGAAATTTTTACAGGACTAGTTTCAATGGTTTTACCGAACCATCATCCTCAGCTGCAAAAGCGCAAATGAGCGAGATAAGATATAATGATTAGATAAGATAAGATAAGAAAGCCTGGACAGGAGACAAGTACTGACACCATCTGCTGATGAACCAGAACTAAAACATAATTTCTTTAAAGGCAAAGATGGATTGGAATTATTGTCGTTAACTAGAACAGAAAGATTTTTTTTAATATGAAATGCCTGTAGAAAATCCAGTTCACTAATGGAAGATGTTTTTTGAATAATTTTGGCAGCAGAAAAATTGAAAGTGTGATTTTCGGACCAACAATGTTGGGCAACAGAAGACTTCTGTGTTTCCTCTTTTCTAACTATGCCTCATGTTCCTTAACGCGAAGGAAACAACCCCTCCTTAAAGCGTTCCTTAACATATGCCTCATGTTCCTTAACACATGTTATTCGCAAAGGTGCATTAAGATCTCTAAAAACCAGACTACGCGAATTTCATTTCTCTTGCATCGAAGTTGATGAGCTAATTTGTCTCACCCAACTCTGTTTGAAACAAATGCATTTTGTTTTCCAAAATAAATATTACAAGCAAACTGAAAGATTAGCTATAGGAAACCCCTCAGTCCCATCCTGGCTGATATCTACATGCATTATTATGAATGAAAATTGTTTGAAACTTTAAACTTCCCGGTATGGTTCTGCTACATAGACGATACTTCTACCCTGTTTGAAAGTAATAAAGATGATTTAAATAAAGTTCTTTCAACAATGAATTCCATTGATCCTGCTATTCGGTTCACTTTTGAACTTGAGACTTGCAATTCTCTTCCGTTTCTCGACATTCTGGTAACACGTAACACATCCAACTTCAGTACTACGGTTTACCGTAAACTTTCATCGGTTTGCCTTCCACCACACTTGAAATCATGTCATCCGACTAAGCAAAAGTTAGCTTCATTTTATTCCTATTTTTTTCGTGCTCTTCAAGTTTGCTCCACCAAACTATACCTTGATGAAGAACTAAATTATTTAAAAGCAATAGCTATTGACAGGGGCTTTTCACCCAACATTATTGATCAAGCAGTTCAAAAATTCTCATCTCAACACACCAAAAGGCAAACTCTTGTTTTAGGAGATTATAAAAATTCTGTTGTCATTCCCTTCTTTCCATCAATTAGCTATAAAGTTGTACTTATTTTACAGAAATTTAACTTGCGGGTCGTTTATTCTCCCATCAATAAAATTCCGAGTTCCATACTCAAGGACCCCATTCCGGATATGAATTCCTGGGCATTTACAGGATTCCTTGCCAGTGTGGTTTAATTTACATTGGCCAAACTAAGAGAGTCTTAAAATTTCGCGTTAAGGAACATGAACCATATGTTAGAAAAAAGGAAACACAGAAGTCTTCTGTTGCCCAACATTGTCGGTCCGAAAATCACACTTTTAATTTTTCTGCTGCCAAGATTATTTAAAAAACATTTTCCGTTGGTGAGCTGGATTTTCTAAAGTCATTTCACATTCAAAAAAGTCTTTCTGTTCTAGTTAACGACCCTAATTCCAATCCATCATTGCCTTTAAAGAAATTCTGGTTTCATCAACAGATGGCGCCAGTAGCTTGTCTCCTGTCCAGGCTTTCTTATCTTATCTTATCTAGTCATTATATCTTATCTCGTTCATTTGCGCTTTTGCAGCTGAGGGTGATGGTTCGGTAAAACCATCGAAACTAGTTCTGTGAAAATTTGAAAATATAACGCTGATTTTTGTTGTTTGACTTCTAAATTAATATTGTAAGCTGATTTGTCTTCCGGGTTTTTTTTGAAAAAAATTAGATGTATAGAGAATGTAAAAACTCGTGATGTTTTTAAATTTATAAGTTTTTTTCAAGAAGAAAGCGCATAATTTACTTTCTTGCAAAACTATTTTTTCTTTGGTTACAAATATGTGCCATACATCATGTGGTAGAGAAAGGAAGAAATATTTTGTTAATATGTTACCTGAAGGTAACTGGTTTCAATACGTTACTTGAAACTCAAAGATTCCATGTACATGCCATTCTTAACTACCGCATTACAAGTACCTTTTACAGTTATTTATTGCAGCAGTGCATTTTGTAACTGCTACGCAACTACGGCTGTACAAACGTAGCATGTGTTTTGAAATTGACGTTGGCTAGCGGTTACAGGAGCAATATACAGACTACTAGATTATCGCCAAGACACGCAAGACCCGTGCTTTGGTAACAGATTTCGAAAAGGCCTCCCAGTTATCTTAAAATTCCTCACAATCTTGTTTCTCTTTTATGAAAACAAGGAAAGTGACTAAGAGGGCCTTTGAAAAATTATGTGCTTAGGACCCCAGAGTGTTAATCGTGCTTTTATTATATGGATGAACGAATGCATCAAATTTTCATCTGTTCCCTGTTATGTGTGGAGTATGGGGAAGGTTTATCTATTGCAGGAAATAAAAATTTTAAAAGCAAATAAAATCTGCTCCTTTTAAAATACCTATTGTATGAGTGATTATAAAGAATTCATTACAAATAATTAAATGAAAAAAAGTAAAACGTTAATAATTTTTGCTTATCATTAGAAAAGAAGTTTTTTTAATTTATAGTTTTATCTTTTTTAAGTTGGCTTATTAATTAAAGTTCTTCTTAGTTAACTATTCTTTTCAATACAAGAAGAAAAATAAATAACATTTAGCTAGTTTCCCATCACTTTGATTTCAATTTTTACTTTTTTTCCTCCAATTTTTTTATATTACCTTAATTTTTGCTAAGGATGAGCTATTCGAATTTATGACTTCTACAAGTATTAAGAACTCGATTTTTTGCGTACCCCCGTGCTCGAATCTTTTGAACTCTGACTTCAAAAGCATTAAACGATTTATTTCAAAGCTTTTAAAAGGTTATTATTATTTGATGCATAACGAAACCATTCGTTAAAATAAGAAAATGAACGTTGCAATTACAATGAACCTGGTTCACCAATATCAGCTCGGGAAGAGGGCTCTGAATGGTTCTTAATTTTCTAGTGAGCATTTAGGTTTCATGTTTATTGTTTATCTCTTAAAATTATCTTTACTGTTTTTTACTTAGTTTGACTAAAACATTTTTAGAAGAAGTGTAAAAACATTTGAAATTCAAGCATATATTGTCAAACTGTATAGCATAAAGGAATGCTCAAAATTCAGGTCCTTCAATTATGTACTTCTTTTACACAATTTCATCTGTATCTTCTTAATAAATGTAGCCCCATTTTTAAAAGTCTGTACAATTAAATTCGTTCTCATTGAACCCAAACTTTGCTTAGGAACTTGCAATAAGTAAACTTTTTTTTATCTTCTTATTATTATTCTTGTGTAAAGCATTTGAGAGATTCGAGATCCGGGACTGGAAAACCTAAAACTACAGTTTCGAGAAAATTTAGTATTCTACCCATTTTTAGCTTGTATATGTCTTTCATTACTGCGCCATTTCTGCAGATTTACTATGCTGTTCAATACTTTGTGTTGCAGTATATATGTTCACGTGTTTATTCGCTACAAATAACAAATATCACAAAATTTTTACAGTTATCTTTATAGTTATCCTCTTATTATAAAGCATATAAAGATATACAATACTGGAAGAAAGAGATATAATCACACAATATAGCAACAAATAAAATATTCTGTCACCTATTAAACGGAAAAAAAAGAAAATTAAAAAGTTCTAAACGAAAATATTAAAAATTTCAGAGCATAAAATGAAATTATCAACAGTTAAGTATACAAAAAATCTATACTGTGAAACAAAAATATAAATTTACATAAATAGTAACAAAAAAGTAGGGAAAATGGTAAGACAGAAAAATAAAATGACTTCAGTGAAGCAAACTAAGATTGCTAATTAAAAAAAGAATGGTTTTAAAGCTAATAATAGAGAAAAGGATAAGAAAATGCTTGATTTAAAACTTTATAATCCCCTGACTTCGGGATTGGAAACCCATCTTCAGTTTCGTTTGGAAGTTTTCTAAGGATTGCAATAATTCTAATAGAAAGAATTTCTTACGATACTTTTCTTGCATTAAATAAAGTTCCATAAATTAATAAATGGATTACATTTATTAATTGCAATAATCATAATTGCATAATAATCGTGTGAAATTTAAATAAATCTATTTAGCAAATGATTATATTTTTATCCCTGCAGCCTAAACCAAAAGGCCCAGGCCTAGTAATCCAAAATTACTTTGTAACTTCCTTTTTATCTCATGAAGCCGAGAAAGGGAGCGTTATTGGCCCCTGATTATTATAGCAACAAGTTTCTCCCGAATAGTGAAAAACCTCTCCCCCCCCCAATGATGGAAAAGGCATTTACTTTTATGCACAATTTTTTGAAACCCTGAATTACTCTAGTTCTCTGGAGATATACGATGACATATTTGTGTATAAATAATTTTAAACTAACTTAATGCCAACGTTTATTTCACATTATTTAATTTTAGAAACCATCGATTTTTTCCAGGATGTGGAAAAACTTAACAACTGGAACTAGCTTCTAGATATTGGTTTCAAACTCAAATTGTATACGGTCCAAAAAGTAGCTGATGGGCCAAACATTTTCTTTTCCCAAGATGTAGAGGGTTTGTTCCCCGTTCTGATAGCTATACTCTGTAATTCAACTGTTTTACAGCTAAATATTAAATTTTCAGACTGACAGTTATTTCAAGTAATTGTAATACGTTGAGTAAATAGCTAAATAACTTACTTTTAATTTAAACTAAAAGTAAATAAATTACGAAAATTTCCAAGTTGGACAAAACTTGATAATAAATAATAACAACATAAATATAAATGATAACTATTCTCTTTCTTTATTAAATTTTCTTTGATGCACACAGAAAAGTGCTTATATTTGTAGATAATTATAAACTTCTTTATTTTTTACTTCAACTTTCAGTTACACATCATAGTATTTTGAATTTGATAAAATTTGTAACCTTGGAGAAAAATGACTAGAAACTATGATGCTCATTGATCCATCCGGCTCTTTTTTTAGACTTTATTAATTTTTAACTGCGGAAAAAAACTAGGCACCTATAAATATACTCCTAAACAAAAGCAATTAGTCTGATTGCAAAAATTTGTATCTGAGGGTATTCATGTTGTAAAAATGCAAAAAAAAGTTCATCAAATTTGTGTCTTCAAATCTTTGAATGAGATTTATATCATACCGTAAATTAATTAATATCATTTAAAATTTTTTGAGTGTTACTCACATTCGTCTCTAATCGTTATGAAAATAATATAAAATTTTTCTCCCAATCATTAAAATCTTAAGGATATATAAATCTTAGGATATATATTTATATGTACATCCACCCCCCTAACCTGGCTTAAAAGTCCTTACCCAGCCTTTATTTCGCAGTCGTTGGTCGTAGTCATATACTTCCAATTACAGTGTTTTAAATGACGAAAATGTTCATGTTTTGGCAATGTCAAGTTAAAAAAGAAAAATTACGACAAACAACGAAACAAATAACTTTTAATGCTGTCTTCCGGCTCCTATACTTACGTTTGGGAAAGTTCCATACTTGTTATGAAAAAATCAAATTATAAGACTACCGTATGACAAAATATTTAATTTCAAAATTGTATTTTCAACTGAGGGATCGATTAATTAAGAAGAATAATTTGAGGAAATAAGTTTAAATGAAGTGCAGGCAAAAATGTGTATAATTTATTAGGATATACAATGAAGTTATATTTTATTCACATCATATTTTTTACGTAAACGAGCTTGACCAAGTGTTATCAGGAAAAGAAAAAAAAATATCCGAAATTTCTTCCCACCTCGCATAAGCTGAGTCCTTCTGAATGCGATTATTTTTTGTGGTCTTACACTTTTTTTCTTTCTCTTTTTTAATTATTTGGAAGGAAAAAAACGCTTATTACCCTAAAATTATACTTTTTGCATGCCACATGTTATTTTACTTTGACACTCAGTATGCGATTTTAAAATAAGATGCTGGGCAAATAAGTGGAGCTTATCATTTTTTTAGAAATGACTGACGTATGTATATGTTAGAAGATGCTTACAGATAGCTCATGGTTTTTGACAATTTGTGAATGAACTCTACTGTAAATATTCCTTTAATAACTACCTTTCAAAAGGCCATGAACATTCCTGTCCGGACAACTTATGTGTACAACGTCCTTGCGCAGTTTCTGTTGCTTGATTTTCAGAGAGGAAAAAAAAAGGGTTCTGAAGTTCTGGCGTGATGTTGTTTGACAGAAATTCACGATTCTCGTGCTTTCCTCCCTATATTTCTTTGAAATATTGTGGATGAAGAGAACCCAAGGGCATATACGTAAAGTCTAACAGCACTGTTCCTATAAACATGCCAGTTAGGCAGCGGGTTGTGACTATGCGGGTAAAAAACACAACAATAAAATTAGAAGTGTCTGAAAACGTTAAAAAACTCTTCTTGTAAGGTCAGAGTTTTTGGTAGAGACACAGATGGGAGAAAAGACAGAAGAAAAACGAGTACTTCACAAAAAAATCAGTAGATTGGTGTTTATTTTGATTTTGTTTCTTCGAACAAGATGAGTTATAGTCGTAGTTTCTGTCATTAGTGTCCCTCTAAACATCAGTCTGATGAATGAACAAAGAATGGTGTGCCCATTCACTAAAATATTTTCTGTAAAAAAATTTGATGTCAGACGACTATGTAGTATGTAGTTGTATTTGTCTCAGAATCTGTCAAGGATATTCGCTGGATAAAAAAATAATCGTCTCTGAAAGGGATATCAAAACAAACTGTGTATCATGCAGTTTATTTCCATAGATTTATAATTATACTCAAATACTATAGCTAAATAATTAAACATTAGTTGTGCACATTCAGAGGAAGTAAAAAAGTAATAATATAAAAGAAATTATAAACTTCAGATTATTGTTTTAACACCTCAAAGAAATTAAGGCTAATGTTTAGAACGTTAGAAAAAAGATTACATATTTAAAAAATTATAACATTAAAAAGAAACTGTAATTTCATCTTGGTACACAAGTTTTAATTTAAGCCCTGAAACAATTTTTAACTAAGCACTTACGGTAGGCATACTAGCGTAAGAGTTTGCTTCTTAGAAGTTGAAAATACAGAGCTTAAAATCTCATATTTAAAATGAGTTTAAAATGGCAAAATCAAGCGGCAGCGAAAAAAATTCATATGATATTTATTTTATGTTAAATTAATGCCACGGTTTGGGCTTACATGGGAATTTAAATTACTACGAGTTGCGCCCAAACAGATTTGAAGATACATACACGTTTTCATTTGAAAGTACATACACGTTTCGAGAGCATTTGGGCTAACACCACATTAGTCTAAAAATATTTGAAAAGAGCATATCTTTAGAATTTCCGATAGACAGTCTCGCATGCTAAAGATAAAAATATTTTATTCCTTACGATGTGTTGCCACTGCTCACTTTGAAATCGTTGAGTTTCTTAAAATTCGTTAAATATTAAACAATATGAAATAGGTAACAAAATAAATTCGAAATTCAATTACGTCAATTAGAGGGCTACGTTATTCAAAATTTAATGGCTGTAGGTATCGTTCTTTTTTCATAATACGAGAAACATACATACATTCGTGCAGATTCTTCATTATTAAATTTCTTTAAATATAATGCAGGGCGATAATATTTGGTGGCAAAAATCTGAAAAGTGATTCGTACATTTATGTGATTCGACGCAAAATGCCGTTTCGAGACTAATAGCCCTTCTGAGCTAACAAGACTTAAATATGAGCATAGCTATGCATTTATTTTATGAAATTGCTTGCGAACGAGGATTGCAACAAATATTTCTTTCAGTTGTAAATGTTATTATTATTGTCAATATATATATATAAAATTACAAAAAATTTTTTTAATATATATATATATATATGTTTATTTAAAAATAGAAAAATTATAAGATTAAATAGAAATTGCAGTCTGATCTTCGTATGCAGATTTAGCTCCTAAAATAATTTTAAATTACTTAAAAAATTAAATTTACTTTAAAAAGTTTAAAATTTAAGTATTAAATTAATTTTATATCGTAACAAATACTTACTTAAGTTTTAAGTATTTAAGTAGTTACGATAGACCTCCTTGTTTAAGAAGTCCTTCAGAGATGCAGAACATAAATTCAACGTTTGCATTTAAAATTATTTTCTATAAGCTTGATTATGTAGAAAGAACTACTGCAATATTATTTCATCTTAAATTAATGCCACATGAAGACTTTATAAAGAGAATACTTCATTATTCAATTGTGTGTCCCTCCTTCTTTCTACACTGGACCTCTTCCGCACGATTCTTGCTACAAATATTTCTGCAAATGAAGAAGCAACAGTTTATTTGAACAGAAAGCTCATGTCGCGGAAGCACTAACACTTTGACGGAGGTGTTTCAAAAGAAGCGTAAGATTTTCGGAATCATTTATTCAAAAAATTGTAGCTTCCATCCAGTAGCTTCATATTTTTCATTATACTTTAGCTTAACAAAATTTCTTTTTTCTCCTTTTTCAATATATTTAAATTCCACGTTCAAGTGTTTCTCAGCTTTATGAGCGTAAAAGAAAATGCAAATGTTTCATGTATTTTGTTTTAATATAGCTGCTGTTAAACATTTTGGAAATAAAATTGCAGAGCTAATTGCAATATTTTAAGTAGTTGCATATTGCGCTGTGTATCAAACAGTTGCATTATATATCAAGATATTATAATATAAAATGTGAACATTTATTATAATATATATGTTTGCTTAATAGTGTTACAAATATTTATGTCTATCTTTAACAGGTTAAAAAAATATAAAAAAGTAAATTGTAACGCTTGTATCTTATCCTTTTCTTTCTTTAAAAAAAGAAGCTTTTTAAATTCGAAGTAAAATCATCTTTAATTATAGGTTTGCATGTTATGTCATGTAGCTTTCTGTTAAATTAAACATGAAAATTTCTCTCCATGCTTTTGCTCATTTATTGCTAAACTATATATACCTCTGAAATTAAATATATAAAATTTTATAAAATTATAAGGTATTTCTTCCGCCTTCTTCGTATGCCTTCGTGGTGTAGTGGTCAGCACGCTTGGCGCGTATTCGAGAAATCCGTGGTTCGAGGTCCGGCGAAGGCGTTGCTCATTTTTTATTTCTCATGCTTCAAAATAACCCAATGTCTCTACAGTTATATAATAATCTAAGTTATATAATATTATCATGCAAACTAAAAAATTTTCTCTCTCGATGAGAGCTTCATGAGCTTTCGATGAGAGTCAATCTCATTTATTCTCTAGGAAATTTTCCAATTATATTCTTTTTTATTTCAGTAATTTTAAAATGACATATTGTACTGTTTATGTATGGATTTATTTGAATATAATAGCATACATTTTCTAAATTCATTATGT
>KK121261.1:392474-405145 GCA_000611955.2 Stegodyphus mimosarum | reverse complement strand
CACGAGGAAGTTAATTTTATTTTAATAAGTAATATTACATATGTATAAACGAATTTATATCAAGCAGAATGTGCCTTCTCATAGTTATCACTTGATATGAGAAATTTAAGAAAGAATCACAACCGATCCTTGAGCCATTCAGTTGATACAGGAGTATTCTGCAGTTTGCAATTTAATACTGTTAGCTTTTTATTTTTTGAATTTCTTTTCAAATTCGGTTACACTAGCGCCTGTGTGATCGGCCTGATACGTAAAAATTTGTTATGCTGTCTACAGAAGACACTAATTGCAGGGTCTGATTAGGCCAATAAGGATCAAGCTTGCAGCCTAAGACTTTAAAGGTCTCCAAAATAACAATATAATTTCTCAGAAACCATGTTTTTATACATTGAAAATAAGAAAAGTGATCGTTAGGATGCTTCGAGAGAACATAGTGCTAAAATCATAAGACTGTTTTAATCGGACACTAAGTCAAATAATGATGTAAACTGCGGCAATAATTACGAGTCTTATAATGTCATTTAGTCCTTCCAGAAACATAAATCTGTAATTTTTCATACGTTATTCATAATAGATTACCTGGTTAATTAAAGAAAAAGACTCGAGAGCAATCTGTTACTTTAAAATTGGAACTTCAAGGTCTTTTCACCCTCTGCCAGTTGTAATCCTAACGTCATCACCTCACAGTAAGTATTTTCTGTACCTCATCGGAGAACTGTAGCTCATCTGAGACAAGTCAGTTCTCATTCGAGCCCTTTGTACAAAGTGAAACAAGCTAAACGGAAATGAATTGGGTGACTCGACCATTTGCCGCAGCCACCTCATTCGGCTGCCTGAAGTAAAAGATCGTGAGACTAGGGTCTCAGCAGCTACAAAACCACAGCAGTAGCGAGACAGTGTAGTCAGCGCTGCTCTCAAGTCGTCTTTGCAAAGACGCCAAATCTTTTAAAGTAATGGAATCTTGAAATTCTGGATGGTAAGCTAACGTCCACTTGCGACTTGTGTACGAGAAAGATGTTTTATTTTCGCTTATTCGTACTGATAGCACGACAAAAGCAAATGATGGTAATCATAGTATCATACATGCAAACAATAAAGAAAAAAGGAGCTATTTATAACATATTTTTCGAAGTTAACTACAGTAGCTTGGAATTGTTTTCAGACATTTGTTTGGTCGAAATTTATTTGCTTGATCTTGATTCAAATTGAAATATAGACTTCAAATTTTCGTTTTCTGATACATTATTTTTTAACTATTTTAAGCCTCGGTAACTGCAAAATAAATGTCATCAAAATGTTCTTTTTACTCAAATATTTTTTTTGTGTTAATTAGTAATCCACATAATTTGAACACTTGAAAGTTTTGTTGAAATATTTTGGCATGCGGTAATTCTTGTCGTAATTTATTTGCTTAAAATGAAATTGCATCACAAGATTACCACCCACATTTGGAAATTATTGCTTTTTTAGCAAAATATAGTAACGTTCCCATCTCTACATATAATAAAACAAAGAGTCTGTGTGTGTGCGTGTGTGTGTGTGTCTTTCGTTCGTGCTGCGAGTAAGCTAATAGACCCAGGGCCACGAAATTTGATACATGGATGTATCTACACAAGAGCCAGTGCACCTCGAAACGATTTTTTCGAAATTCGAATTAGAATTTTTTTTATTTTATGTTTTGTGACCAAATCGCGTCCTTTTGAGACATAATGGGCTACAGAAAAGCGACATTTCACTCTATACATTTCATTTTTACATTGTCGTGAAGCGTAGACACTTAGCTATTTTACGAACTCAAAATAAATTTCGTATTTCAATAAATCGATTAAATACGAATTTATTTAGGAAGGTGAGCTTAACACCTTTTCAGCGGAATTTGTTTTAAAAAAACTTATTTTAAAAAATGTGCTGTTTATTTTCCTTTGATTTTTGGAGACGTTGAACTTTAATCCTTTCGACTCCTTTTAAAAAAAGAATTTTGGAAAAATAATAATATTTTGTATTTTTTTAAAATTTTTTAAATGAAGCTTCCGAATACACTTCTCAGATCTCAGATATTTTAAAATGTAGTTTTGGCAACAATTTTCCTTTCTTATTGTTTTTGATAGATTTCTGATGAAATTGCATCATTTTGAACAGTTTCATTCTTTTAAAAATTTCGGTTTGGCAACAATTTTTCATCGTATTTATGTTACTGTTTTTTAAGAGACTGAAAAGTTTAAGAAAATAAAAAGTTCTTTCTTTTTGCAACGGTAAATTGTTTAATTACTTTATTAGGATACTTAACATATTGCTTATTAAGGGATATTGCTTATTTCATTGTAATATTTTATGTTATGTTTTAATTATATATAATTTTAATTATAAAAAGTTTTGCATGATATTTTTTAATCTGTTTAAGTTCTTAATCTGTTTATACCATTTGAGTTCTTAAGATTTTGCAAAGGGAAGTTGGTTAATTTATTTATTAGGATAATTAATATTTGTATTAAGGTATATTGCTTATTTCATTGTATGCTTTTTATATGTAATGCATTTTTAACTGAATTTTTTTTCCGTTGTTGTTTGTTTCTTTTTCGATAAAATTGTTCTTCAGAGTAAAATTCTGTGTGCAGTTTTCAAACTTAATGTTTGGTGTTCTCTTTAGGCATTAAGTGTACTTTCCCGGTACACTTAAAAGCCAGACGAAGGCTGGCCGCGCAGTGGCTAGTATCTTATAAAAATATGACAAAACACAACAAACTGATGACATGTTCTGTTAGAAATTTAATATTCATAATTTAATGGTGTTAAAAGTATTCAAACTATCCAAAAACTATCAATGCATACGTTCAACCGTCTTTGATGTTATAAAACGGCGGAAATTGCGTGAAACTCTTAAATAAGCGCTGAAGTGTGGATCACATTTTAAGCTAACATCTAAGAATTTGAGATTTATCCTACTGAAAGTCAAATAAGATCCCGAAACTAATGTTATAAAACTTGCAATGGATTTAGAAGAACGATTTGTAATAAATGTTGTTCCTGAAATTGTTAAAAGAGTCATTAGAGAAACTGAATGCAATGGGCGATCAGCTAGAAGGAAATTGTTTGTCAGCAAGTAAACAAGGAAAATATGTCTGGATTTCGCAAAATCCATGGTTAGCAAACATTGATCATAATAAACAAAAAACTCCCATTGCCTGTCATTTAAGCAGAGAGTGCAGGCACAATGGTTTAGGGATGTTTTATTGCCTCTGGGATAAGAAATCTAGTTTTCATAGAGAATAGTATGAATTAGTAAAAACATATAAATATTCTTAATGAAAATCTGAAAGCATCTACAAGAAAACTTCGAATGCAAAATAGATTCAAGGTCTATCAGGATAGCAATCCTAAACATACAGCCATAATTATTCGCTTACAAGAAAACTTGGAATGCAAAATAGATTTAAGGTCTATCAGAATAACACTCCTAAACACACAGCCCTAATATTCTCTTAAAACTCTCCTGAATTACCAGTAATCCTCCGCATTTGCCAGACTTAAACCGTATCGAAAATATACGGGATGGATTGGAGAAAAGAATCAAGCAAATCTGCATTTCTTCGAAAACGCTACTCTAAGTAACTCTTACGGAGGAAGGGAACGAAATGGAACATTCTTACTTGAAAAACACTAGTTGAATCCATGCCAAAGTGCATGGAAAGTATAATTTTAGCTAGAGGATTTCTAACGAAGTGTTGAATGCCCTCTTACTGAATATAAACTGTTTATTCAAAATATCCGAATACTCATGCGAGTTCATTTTCAGAACTTTTCGAATAAATTATTTACTTGCCAAAAACTTTTGAATAATTTTTTTTCAAAACAAGCGGGTTTTGAAAAAGATGATGGATGGAGGTGTTAAATAAAGTCATTTCACTAATATGTAGTGAAATAAAACTGAAAAATACAAGTATCCGAAAACAAATGTGAGCCACTATATCTATTCGAAAATTACCTTCCGGGTGTCATTGCAGTCTAAATGCATTTCATAAAAATTCGTAGAAAATTTTAAATATTTAACTTCTTCAAACTTTCAAATTGCTGTCTGCAATCTTCAAGAGAATTTCAATTTTTTAAAAATATTTCTCAGCAAATAACTATGAGTTCGCGAATTATTACAACCCTGCTTCTTAAGGATGTTAATGGATTTTAGAATATTTTAAAGATACAATAAGGATTTAAGGATGCAATACAGATTAGTAGATGCAAATTCTAGTATCCTCCTTTCAAAACAGTGTTTTGAAAGTCTCTTGATGCTTTATGTGGCAAATCTGAGAGTATTTCCAACTAAATATCGGTATTTGCTGGTTATTTAACTGTATATTTGTCAATATCTCAAACTGTGAACATTTAAACTAATATTTAGATTACTCATTTTTCAAATTTTATGTATTTAACTTTGTAACAACTGTAACCAATTGATGTCTGATGCAATAATAATGACACCACAAAGTAAGCTTTATGATTCATTGATAACACATCATCTGGGCATCTGTACACTGTTCAAAAACTCTATCGTAATTTGAACAAAACTGCCGATTTTTACAAATCACATCATAACCAGCTAGCAAGCCTCTCCTGCCAAAAGCCAGTCTCTGAAATCTCTCATCCACATGAAGGGCACTACTTATTATTCAATTGAAAACTTAATGGGGATCAACGACTACACCTTCTCCCTAAGACTGTGGTTCGAGAGATTGTCCAAACACATTCTGAGAATATTAAATCACAACACAATTTTGAAAATATTAAATCACAATCCATCATCGCATTTATGAATAAAGGTCTGACGATTGTTTCTCTAAAACCATATAAAAACAAGATTTACTTGACATAACAATTAACTGTAATATGTAAATATTCTTAAAACAAAACTTAAAAAATGAAATGATTAAGCGCAATTTTAAAATTTCTCATTTCGGTAAAATGATAAATAGTACGCAACAAAAAATAAAAGAAAGAAGTTCAAATATATGTAAAGCTTTAAAGAAAATAAAATATTAATTGCAATTACTAAAATTAAAGTTTTTATGAGCTGTCCGTATCATAAAGCATACAAATATTTTTCAGTTCCATGTACAAAAATGATACTCATTCTGCTACAAGTATGAGCAAGCATTACTCGGTTTGATTCCTGGACAATCAGTCATAGCAGTAACATAGTTTTGTAATACAAAGGCTAGCGTTGTAATTCTGGCGACTGCGATGCACATTTTGTCTAGAAGGGAAAAGTATTATGGAAGGCCTACAATTCAACTCTGGATCAGAAAAATCCATGCTTCAAATTTCTTTAGACTCCAAGCGATGGCAAATGCTTTTCTTTCTATCGTATACCATGACTGTGGAGATCGAGTTAACGTTTCACTTGCATAGGCTATAGGTTACATGTGTGCGTGGAATTTTTGACATAAACATATTACAACTTCTCTTTGAAAAGCATCACAGTGTATAAAAAATAGGTGTCCGAAATTTGGTGTATACAAAGATAGAGCTTTAATTAGAGCATTTAGAGTTTTTCGAAAGCTGTGGCGTGTTCGTTTTCCATGAGTATTTCATGAAGTGTTTTCTTCTGAGTGTTTTCAATAAGTGCAAACGCTAATTCTGAATATTTCGGAATATAGTGGCTGTAGTACTTACACAGAAATAAGTAGTAACTAATAAACTTCTAAAGTAATAATAACTAACAAACTTCTAATCAACAACATGAATGATAATTAATAAACTAAATAATAACTATTAAAACTTCTAAAGTGCTTCTGTCTTCTGTGTTTCGACAACTTGGAAATAGTTTTATTTTTTAGAACCCGCTTGATATTTACTAGTCTCAATTATGTGAATCAAATATTTTGTTTGCGGTTTGGCGCAATCGCATTTGTTGTTATTTATCATAAAACAAAGTTTTGTCAATTTAATAACTAACCCATCTAAATGAATCACATGAAATTTGACAGTATTTTGAGTAAAATTAAAGTATCATCAATATATTCTCTCGCAAAATCTCTGCACTTCTTTATTGATAGCACTGTTTTATTGCGTTTTGCACTAATTCCCTGCTTTGCTATCTTGCTATCTTGTTGAGAGAGTCTTTACTGATTTCTCTTCGAAATGTTGCTGTACCGTTTTCTATCCTTTAAATCTGTATTTTGATGTCTGTTTTGGATGCAGTGTAATGGCAGCTTTCAAGATTCATGAGAAAACATTTTTGAAAAATTATTTTGCTCCTGAATATTTTTGCACAAAAATTTTCTGCAATACTCTAGAAAATTTTTGCGAAATATTCCTGCAAACTTTTTTTTTCTTTTGAAGAAGAGAGATCTGTGATTGCCCTTGAAATCAATAGAGTTAATCAAAATTTACGCCAAATTAAAACGGATGGATATTTTTTTGCTGAATTTTAAGCAATTTGAAGTATTAGCAAGATTTTTAAAAAATTTTATAGCGTTAATACTTCAAAACTGCAACTGCTACTAATAAATCGATAAATGAAATAGAATTATTTTAAAATTTTAGAAAAATGCTACGCTTAATTCATTTGTGAAAAGATTTGTGAACTAGACACGCATGTTCCCGAAGATGAACGTATCCAAAAAGTTCCCCCAGCCTGTTCTCGCAGAAATTATATTTTTCATCGAATTATTTGCTAAATGAATAGAAAATAAATTTAAAAGATTGAAAGTTTAAAGGTAATTGAATTCGACGAATAAAAATTCATTAGATTTCCTTTTTTCTCAGCTGAAGACAGTTGAACATTTTTTTTAATTATACTAAAATTGACTAATATTAAATAAAGCTTCGAAATATTTTGAGCATCATCTAAGCATCTCTCAGCAAACAATTACTGTAATTAAAGCTACAAATTTGTCTAAAACACAATCCAATCTATTTTATACCCTATGCCGTTGCAATCAAAATAGAAAAGTGCCATAAAATCCTCTAATGACAGTGCTGGCGATGTCAATGGTTGCATTGTTTCGACCTCTGGCGTCTAATGAGGGCTACATTCATCTTATGTCCTGATATCCTTAATTTCATTAGTACACCTGTGGGCCTGGCACTATAAATCATTGTCCTCTACCGTGTCATTACTGGACAAGGATAGCCCAGGAGGAGTGAGAAAAAAAATTCCCTTTTTTTCCCCTCTTTCTTCAACCACGACCATCCAATTTTTTTTCCCCCGTTGTCTCGCAAATGAAAAAAGAGTTTCATAATATTGTGACAGTCGCAGTTATTTCTATTTTTCCTTTTTCTACTTTTCTTAATGGTGGGACGCACGACTGCTTGCCATTAACGATAATAGCGGCGTCGAATATATCTGAAAAGGGTCCGAGGAAAGTGGTTGGGTAATAGAAATTAATATTTCACTACTCGTGTGAAACCAATGAAAGGTGTTTACTGTTATTAATGAGCGAACTGTTTGTAGCAATCAAGAAATATTTTTTGTTGCTTCGCTTAGAAAAGAATCAAGTTAGAGCGGTGGTGTTTAAAGGTGGCGTCCATTGATACTTGCTTTCGGTAATGTTTTAGCGTGAATCAATCTCGCGTTCACTTTCGCGTGCGATTTAACCCCTCCCAATATGTTCATGCGATATGTTTGTTAGGGGGCGTAGGTTTTCAGGTTCGTGCACGAGAACTACAAAGAAGCTAACGCTGTGCAGTGTGATAATGTTTAGTTTATTTGGGGTTTTGAGATGACAAAAAAAAACACTGTAAGCATGAAAAGAACCAAAGATTAAAAGATAAATAATGGTAAATAAAAAAGTTTGAAAATGATACAAAGGAAGTACAAATTGGAAAATTACGTGTAGGAATAAATAAAGAGAATAATGTATTTTCCTTAATGTTATGTAAACTGTTTCGGCTAAAAATAAATGTACAGCTAGGGTGTACATTATTTTTGTAACATTTATTGCTTCGCATTTGAACTAAATAAATTTAATATTTACCAGTGAAAGATAAAATAAATTTTAGATAATTGTATATATATATATAATGCAACGTAAAATAAAAACACATTTAAAATTCATGCCATAATCAGTTCGGAATAAACCTCATGCAAAAATCGAAAACCAGAAGTACAGTAGTAAACTGCAAGAAACAGGGCCGCAAAATATGCCAAAACCAGAAGTGAAATTTAAATCTTTCGCTGCTTCGTCATCCAGCGTGCGTGCAACGAAAGAAGAAAACAAATGAAACAGCCTAGTTCTGAACCGACGAAGACGCAAATTAAGGTTGAAGTTTGTTTGATATGGCAAACCACTCGAGGGTTATCTGCACAAGGGGAGGCAAATATCCTTTGTGAAGGACTTTCTAAATTGAACTGATTCTGTATACACGTTACACATTGGGAAAACCACGAAAACGCCCGTGCAGCCAACTCGTTCGCGGGATTCGAACCTCGGACCGAACTGCCCATATTCAGTCGAGCTACCACTTTACCGCTCGAAAGCTCGTAGCCCAGACGCAAACTTAAGTTTAAAATTTAATAGCAATCTTAGAAAAACTATCAGATATATCCGTGTCTTTATGAGTCTAACCCCTACAAGCTGAAGTACAGTGCAACGCAAAATCAGAATATAAAAAAACGCAGACATATTTTTAAAAAATGTGAAATAATAAACAAATTTTTAAAATATTTTGACTAGTTTGAGTCCAAAAACAAGATTTCTAAAACTAATTAAACCAATACTCTAAAAAACAAAACCATATGCAAATGTTTTAACCCAAAATTTGAAGGAAAAAAAAATTTTTTTTCAAAAATTTCAAACATTTAAAATGCATATAGGCATACACAGTCCAGTCACATTAATGTGACCACCACGTACTTTCCATGTCAGAGTTAAATAACCAATCACAGAAGGCAGGTGGCAGCACAGTGCAGTTGAGCGTATATAAAGGGTGTGTGAGGGCTTCGGAAAACATTTCAATCGTTGGCGTAATGCAGAAACGAAGCGATTTATCCGACTTCCAAAAGGGCATGATCATTGGCTTTCGGGCCAAGGGTGGAAGCATTTACGAAACGGCTGAGTTTGTGAACTGTTCGCGTGCCGCCGTGGTAAAAGTGTACCGTGCATGGCAAAATGGGACTGTCCAAAATCAGCGACGTGGCAAATGTGGTGCACCACGGGCCATAGATGACAGAGGCGAACGACGGTTGCGGAGATGCGTTCGGGCAGATAGACGGGCTACCGTTGAGCAACTGACCACCAAAATGAACCAAGGGGCTACCAAAAGTGTCTCCCAAAGTACTATTCAGCGAACATTGCTGCGTCTGGGCCTCCGAAGCAGACGCCTGGTTCGTGCACCTATGCTGACTGCTGTTCATCGACGGCGAAGGCTAGAATTTGCACGCCAGTACAGCAGCTGGACGTCCACTGAGTGGCGACAGGTTGCGTTTTCGGATGAATCGCGTTTTATGCTCCATCGGACAGATGGACGTTGGCGTATAAGGCGTGAAACCTCTGAAAGGAACCACCCTGCAACCATTGCCGGAACGGTCCAAGCTGGAGGCGGGAGCATTATGGTCTGGGGAATGTTTTCCTGGCATTCTCTAGGTTCACTGATCATTGTGGAAGGCACAATGGATCAATACAAGTACGCATCTGTCCTTGCGGACCATGTTCACCCCTACATGCGCATTGTTTTTCCTCAGGATGATGGCATCTTCCAGCAGGACAATGCGAGGTGCCATACAGCTGCCAGTGTACGTGCGTGGTTCGAAGAGCACCAGGATGAGTTTACCGTCCTCCCCTGGCCAGCAAACTCACCTGACTTAAACCCAATCGAGCATCTGTGGGACCATCTCGATCGAGTTGTTCGCGCCATGGATCCTCAACCGCGTAATCTAGCGCAGCTGGCCACGGCATTAGAGTCGGCATGGCTCAACATCCCAGAGAACACCTTCAGGGACCTATGTGACTCTCTTCCTGCACGTCTCGCAGCAGTCCGCTCTGCGAAAGGTGGTTATTCTGGCTTTTGACAGATGGTCACATTAATGTGACTGGACTGTGTAGTAAAAATACTTATTCGCATAAATATAATAGCATATATATAGAAATATAAAATAATAGCATATATATAGAAATATAAAATAATAGCATATATATAGAAATATAAAATAATAGCATATATTACACACACAGAGAGATATATATATAACTAATAGAATATAATAATGTATTGTTGCGTGCGTACGGGTTCGTTATGGATTGAATGCATAAGTCGTTAAAACGTTAACAAAAATTTATTCTTTTCACAAGAAATAAATCAAAATACTGAAATATTTCTTCAGAGATATTCGTACAATATCATAATATCTCAAACGTTAAGCTAAACTCAATTCAAAAACGGATAAACTAATTCTATCTCACAGCGAAATCGCTACAATCAATAACAGCATTAAGTAAGTAAACAGTTCGCTTAAAACAACTACAACTACAATTGAGATGAGGTGTTTCAATTCGGCTTTTATAAGGTTTTTAATTATTTACTAGAACATTCTAGTAAATAATTTTTTTATTTTTCTCAATTTTTGTGGATGGCAACAGCAATTACGAAATATTCATTTATTAAATATAAATGCACGTTCTCTCTTAATTTTACTTTTCCGACGTGGCTTTCACTTCAAAAATCGTCTGCTTTGCATGGGAAAATAAAGCAATTTTAATTACAATTTCAAATAAATAGCTAAACAAATACGAAATCCGTAGCAGTATTATAAGTAATGCAATATAAATTTAAATATATTATCAAATGATTTGATTGTCCTCTAACTTATATGTTTAGCAATAAAATAAGTTAAAAATAAAAAGCATAATTTATTCGATTGCTTTAAGCTGCCCTAAATGATACAATTATTGATAAAGTACTAGATTGCCTTGTAATTTATTTTCATTACTTGTGTTAAAATTAATAGTATAAGAAGTAAATAGTAATAAGGAACAATTTGTTATACAAAATTATAAACAACGAGATCTTTTAAAATTTTAAAAAATTAATGTATTATCACATGATAGTCTTGTTTTACTTATACAGTGAAACCTCGATTTAGGAATTTAATTCGTTCCTGAAGAACGTTCGTCAAACGAAACAATTTTCCCCATGCGAATTAATGCAAAATGAATAAATTCGTTGATCGACCTCAGACGATTGCTTTTTAAACTTTACAACAGTACTTCATACACAAGTTCATAGCCCAAAATTAATGTAAATCTTTCAATAAAGTAAAAAGATAAGTACAATATTTTAAACAGGTAAAACAGGCAAAAACTTAATTTACATTTATTATGCCTATACGAAGGAGAGTGGACAACGTAAGTAGAAAATGGCCTATTTTTAGGAGGCATCTTTATATACATTCTTTATATAGACATATGTGTGTGTGTGTCTTTATATATATATATATGTGTGTGTGTGTGTGTGTGTATGTAGCTTTATATATATAATAATATAAAAATGGAAAGTAGGACTATTTTTCTTTTTCTTTTTGTAAACATTTTATTTACATTGTTTGGATATTTTGAATTTATTATTGGTTACCTGCGTAATTTTTCTAGCGTTTTTCACATTTTAATTTACTATTAAAATACTTGCATTGTATAAGGGAATTCTTGTACATTGATATGGGTTTGCTAACTTTGGCAAATTGTTGTATTAGATGTATAAAAAATTTTCAAGATTAAATATGCATGGCACGGGCGAAACACGATGTCTGAACAATTGGGGAGAGAGTGAGGTAAGCTAATTGCCCCTGATGAGTCGGTGTTGTCTCACTGACTTTACAACTGTTCACTTTCCTAAAAATTTTCATTTAATTTGCATTTCATTTATATTTGCCTTAGGTGACTACTAGTTATTGCTTGACAGACAATTTTCCTTTACCTATTTACTTCCATTCTTCACTTCTTCATGCTTATTTTCCTTTTTCAAAAAATTTATTAACTTTTATACTGTTTGGAATTGGTACTTAAATTGCATAATTCATTGGAGCTGATGTTATAGTGTCCTGATATTATTATAATGATGGTATAGTGGTTGGTAACCCTGACTGCCATAGCGATGGGTGCGGGTTCGAACCCCGGAGAAGGCAGTGTTGTAACTTCCCGTCCCTCCATAGGACGCAACTGTGGCCACCTGTTAGATGCTTCCATAATGAAATGGCCGCCGCTTGCGGCCCTTGCAGTGGCGCAAGGTTAATGGCTACTAAATAAAACGCCAGGCCATTTAAAAAATATATAGATATATGTGTGTGTGTGTGTGTGTGTGTGTGTATCTTTATATATATATATATATGTGTGTGTGTGTATGTGTGTTTTATTTGTCAAAAAAATATCAGTTTGTCTTAAAATTTGTCAAATGTGATTTGTTGTTGCCTATGTTTTAAGTAGTTCTAAAGATAGACTTCACATTGTCATTAAAATATTTATGATATAGCTTGTTACTCCATTATCAGAATAATATGTAATGTGAAAACTTAGTATCTTATCCTACTTTGCATCAGGATCATTTTTCTTTCCTTACTCTCCTCTGAACACACCTTTTCTGCAGTCCCTTTCATTGTTGCTACTGAAACTGTAGTTCTTGTTGAACTCATATTTATAGTCCTTTGGAAATTCCCCCATGTCTTCATTACCTTCCTCCACGCTGCT
>KK121261.1:331570-387787 GCA_000611955.2 Stegodyphus mimosarum | reverse complement strand
TTATCTTGTGTTCTTGGGTTTCTTTACTTTCGCCGATGATCTTTTTAATTTTTACTTTAGTAGTGTGGGGATCAGCCGTATGTATTTTGTATGGAGGAGGGCGTTGTTTATAATCGTCTGCAGTATATAGATGTAATCTTTGGAGTTGATGTTTTTTCTGCGTTAGAGAATTAAAGAGTAAATGGTCTTATCGATTGCTTGAAGTTATAGAAGCATAATACCTGTAAAAACATTGAGGGCGGAGCTGGAAGTGGTTCGAAAGCCACATGTCAAGTTTAGCATGAACTGTAGCTGTTTGGATGTTTGTAAACTCTTCTCTCTTTCAATCATCAGTAGGGCCCATATCGCAACTCCATATATGACAATTTTAGTGATATGGGGATATGTTGTTCTTGGTGATATGATGTTCAATCCCAGTTAAATACTTGCATCCTTTGAACGTTTTATCCAATTTGGTGGGTGAGAATATTTATGTCTTTCAAATGCTATGTCCGCTGGCTCCAAGCAATATCAGTAATCTCTATAATTCTCCAAACGTGCTGAACTGAGCCAATAAACTTTATTTTTGAATTTTGAGTCGTGACTGAAAGATCTGAGATTAGTGTAACCTCTAACAAGCATCCTCACATGACAAAAATCAGACATTCCAATATATTAGTGACATCAAACCCCATATGTATATCTACTTACATAAAAACTTGTTCCACGATTCCGGAGTATAAATTTTGTTGTATAAACGTAATTTAATACTCTAATGCGTATACTCAACAGTTTGTAATATATAATTTTGGCTAATTCCATGTTAATGTCTGCTGAAATATTTTTTTGAATGTGAGAACTCCAGTGTTTCTTGGGAGAAACAGCATACAGTCAATTCAAATTTTTCGATAAAAATTTTTACCCTCCCCACCCCGAACCCTCTGTAGTAGGCAGGCACTCACAGTTTAGTCTCATCCAATTAAGCTACAACCTGTTGACATCCATCGCCATAGAAACTCATGCGATTTCATGGGGGGTGTTGAACTCTATCTGGTTAATGTATTCTTAGTAATTATTAATGTACTAATGTACTCCTCGATTCTATAGCGAAGTATCTGGTGCCCCGTGCACATTTACCCGTTTACCTGTAGCGAACTTCAAGGAACCAGAAGTTTGGTTCGTTGTATCCGATTCTATAAAAAATGGCTTAAATCCCAAAAAAGGGTTAATGATAATAAAAAAACTAGTTAAAACTATCACAGCTACCGAAAAAAGTAAGTAATAAATACGTATGATTAAAAAATTATATTTAGATTCGGTTGCAGTTGTAATTACGCACACAGTTATTGAATTTGTTGTTCCTTTCTATTTTAATCTGTCTAAAATGTCCGATAAATTCATTCTCCTTTGTCTGAAGCACTTGCCCACATATTGGCAGATTGCGTCGGAAGGCTGAAACAATGCTTCTTCATTATCCCTATGCTCTAACTTCCTCAACGTTTTCCTTGTACCTAAATATTTTGCATGAGCAATAGATTTCCATTTTTTCGTATGATATCAATTATGATTAGCATAAACTGTATTTCTGACAGATAGAGATTGGCCACACACATATTTTTTTTTATTTTTCGAATAATATTTATCAAAGCAGAAGCTTTAGATTTACAGCTTGCCATTCGGATGGATTTTTAACACACAAATAGAACGCAGAGAGGTTACTGAAAAAATATTTGAGAGTTTTGCTTGTCTGAAAGTTGAAAATTGAAGGTAATTTTGTCACCCACATGTCTCAATCAATGTTCAGTGAGAACAGAATCATTTCAGCCAAGGTGTGTGTGTTTCAACACAAAGATTCAACAACATTTATAAGGAATATCTTATGCTTTGCAGAATATCTAAAAATAATCCTTATTCGGAGTATAGGTCTTGGGGAGCATTTATACTCAACCAAACCGATAAGCATCAAAATATTCATTCCCTAAGACTTACAACATCTTCCCAATACCTACTCTCAAGAGGCTCAAATGCAACCGACTCTTCCTCCAGGCCTGTACCAACCAAGAGAAATTCCCAGTGTATTACAAACGATTCCTCAGACGGGACGTCAACTGTTCTTGCGGTTTTCGCGGGGAAGACGCGGACGCACTACATTCCCTGCTCTCCTGCCCTCTGACAGAGCACCTCCGACAGCAGTTCTTTCCTTCCGACTACATCACATATCCTGTGAATAGACTGTTCACGGACTATTACTGCCACAAGGGCATCTTAGAGATAATGAAGCAAGGGAATGAAAATAATTATATCCAAGAAACTAAAGATTAATGTAAAATGTAGAAAGGCGGCCTAACCGTCAGATTTATAGCAATGACTAGGATGACTTCCTAACCATGTAATGCCATTAACTTAGTTTGGCGGAACAGGTTAAGTAAAGTGACCAATTCCCTAAAAGAAGAATCAGTTATATAACCGCAAGCTCATAAGACTTATCGCTTTCTCTGCATAGCATCAGAGCATCATTCCTTCACTAGAGTTCTGTCTGACAGCTCAAGCAAAGAATTTGAATGGAATCAGAGAACTCATTCACGACTTTTGGTTCAGTTATCAGTTACACCGTACAGTGTTCTAAGATATGTTTATTGTATCGTTCTTCTAGAGCTCAGAGTCGCCCCTGTCTTCCATAGCCTTTGATTAAGACACAGAGAAAGGTGGATGTGAAGATAAAAGGAAACTAACGGATTATAATAAAATAAATAGTAAAGTGTTTTTCTTTATGAAAGGAATGGGAAATTCGGATGCTAATACCTTAAACTTGAAGGATTTTAACGCTTAATAATTGCTTTCGTTAAAATTTGCAGAAATTCTGGAAAAAATATGAAAAGTACAAATCGTTTCAATCAAAAATTTCAATCGAAGATATCCATATACTTCATTCTATCAGATTTTTATACACTTGGATGTTTGCTATAACAATTTAAAAAAAGGTTCGCTCGTTTTATCTGGGGGTTCATTATAAGGTGGATTCGTTAAAGCAGATTTCGACTGTACATTCTTCGAGCCAGTGCGCAGTTCATATTGCTACGTATGTTGGAGACAAGCTGACGACTGACTTAGAAAACCTATTTACTTCTTAGGTGTGCCGTATACATATCGTTTGGAAATGTGCATTACGTTTAAATGTTACTTTCATACGGAAATCCATCTTTTTGAATTAAAGCTGCAAGTAAAGTTATAAATAGAAATTTTAATTAAGAGATTAATCTGCTCAAGCCTAAAAATAAATAAATAAACATAATTTTAAAAAAAGCGCAGAAAGACGTGTTTTTAATGATAAATGAGAAAAGTATATAGCTTTGCGATGCTGTTCACAATAAAATGTGTATTTTATCTGTGATAATCTCAAAGAAATGTATGTTTTTTTTTTGTATGTAAATGTATGTAACAAATTTTATCAAAATCGAAACGTCATCAAGTCTTAAGGTGTAGTTAGAAATAAAGTAGCTTATAGTTATTTACATAAAAGCAAACGTATTTTTTAATGTGTGTCGAAGAAAAATTTAATAAATAAAAGAAAGCGAATAAGTTGTCAATTTTTACTTTCAAATTTTGCCCCGTATTAAAACGTTTTTTATTTTAAGTTAAGCTAAAAACAAGTTATTTTATGCTCAAATGATTGAATTAAACACTAAACAACTTGAATTATATGCAATTAATATCGGTATGAAACTTTAATCATTACATATCAATATGGCTGAGTTACGAACTGTAGCCATAAGAAATTTCTTGGAGATGTGAAAGCTTTAGATTTCGGATAGAAACTAAATATGAATTTAAATTTTACATTTGTATTATAATTATTATTAGTGTTTATGTATGCTTTAATAATATTTTTAGGTCAGATTTAAAGATTAGTAAAAAAAATCATTTTGCTGATAGAAGTTTTGCTTCCTTGTTCGAAGTAAAGGAAGTATTTTAATGACCAAAAATTTCAGTTATCATAATTCATTGAAAATATCCATTTTGATCGTTCTTGAACTATTTTGACTTTTTTTTGCCCTTCATCTGTACCCACGGACAGAATCAAGGACTCTCTTTTCAAAAACGGATTATAAAATTGTATTTAAAATGGATTCAAAAGGAATTTTTCATGACGTGTACGTATGTATGTATGTATCTCACATAACTCAAAAAAGAATTAGCCGTAGAACGTTGAAATTTCGTACATGGGACTGTTATCACATCTAGTACTGCACCTCCCTTTTTTATTGCAATCGGTAGTGGAGTAATCTGATTTGCAACAACATACCTGTGTTGCTGCGTGTTATGTAAGATGGCATGAAAATAATTAATTTTGAAATGACGCAGTTTAGATTGAAATATTACAAATAGTACTATTTTTAGGACAAAAAGAGGAAGTACCTAAATTAAAATCAGGAATAAAAAGGCTATTGCTAATTAAAATTAGAAGTTTGCTTTACATGTTTTTATCTTAAACGCATATATATATTCAGAAGGTCTAAAAAGTAAAATCCTGCGCAATCTGAAACGGTTATATGAAATGCGGATATGTTAAAAAGTAAAATCGAAGGTGACTTTTTCAGATATGCGAGATGAAGAAACGCGCTTTTCATGAGTTGGTGATGGTTGTATGGAGATATTTCAATTACCTTTGATAACTTGGAACCTTTTCGTGGAATTCAACAATAATTCTCTTGTTTTATTATTCTGTTTTACATTTTTAATTTTGACACAGCAGTATCTTTATTAATTTCAATTAAATATTATTACCACAATAGTGCATATTAGTTCTCTAAATTGCCAATTTTTACCACAGTAGTACTCTTTTCATTCTAAATTTCGCTTCGAATTTCCTAAGAAATATTTTCCTTTATTTTCTCTATAACTCTGTTGAATTAAATTGCGAGGGATTTTACTTTTTAGTCTTTTTGAATAAATTTTGAAATTCACTAATTTTTTTTTCATTTTTTGCTTTATATGTGTGTGTGTGTGTGTGTGTATACTTATATATAAGAACAAAAGTTGAGAAATTTCTAATTAGGATGATATGTATTATTAAAGTCGTGCACTACACTGCGAAATTAATTAATAAATCAAGAGGTAATGATTAAATCAAAATTATAGCATGAAAGGGAGAAAATCTTCAAAAGGAAATACACTTACGTATCAAAATTAAAATAAAAACTAAACGTTTCAAAACTGAAACAAAAATTAATTATATAAAATATAAAAAATTATCGGAAACGCCTTGCTCTTTTTCAAGGAGAAACCGGAGAATTTTTAGAAGAGCCGCGTTTCTTAATTATATCTAAGTGATTATCAATATTGGAAATCTTTCCAATTTCCGTCTTTCTTTTTTTTTTCAAAAGTTAAAAAATTGAATAAAACACAATTAGTATAATTTAAAGAAAATGCCAATTAATATAATTTAGTTAAAATTAAATTGTTTTATCATCGAGATATAACCTGCTTCGATCTGACTCCAAAATAAAGATTATATACATTTTAAAAGGATGAAAAAATAATTCGAGTAGAAAGCAAGAAATGTGGGTGTTTCATATTGAATGGGTCAAAAAGCATACCTGTGAACGCTATAATTATTTTATTTTGAATTTTACAGTGAAACTATAATTTTCTAAGCTTCTATACATGCTCTATGTGTGCCCTTTTGATGATAAAGCAAATATCTATGTAGTATTCCAGTTTCTGCCACACTCGTGACAGAATATCCTTTGTTAATGATTCGGGCATTTCACAGTTATCTACTACTTCAGGCCCTGTAAGTCCTAGGAAAATGGGGTCACAATTACTTTGTCTTGAACAAAGCCCCATAGGAAAAAATCACAAGGGGTTAGATCTGGGTACCTCGGTGGTCAACAAAACAATGGCATATCGTTTGATCCAGCATGGTCAATCCAGCGATGGGGTAGACTATCGTTCAGGTACTGATGTACGTTTTTATGCCAATGTGGTGGAGCAACGTCTTGCTTCAGAATGAAGCCGGGAATCGCTTCCTCCAACTGAGGGAACAACCATTGTGACACCATATCTTCGTAAATGTACCGTTGTTCGATTTTTCCACGAAGAAAAAAAGGAACAAAAGCACAACTGTTGGAAATGGCGCAGAAAATATTAATCTTTGGAGAATCATGCTCATATTCTATTACATCATGTGGATTTTCCATCCTCCAAAATTGTAAATTATTGCGATAAACTTTGCCAGAAACGTAAAAAGTGGCTTCTTTCGTAAACACAAGTCTGTTCGCGAACCCGTCCAACTCTTACAAATTCTCACAGAAAGCTTTAAGCAGCGGTTTATCGGAAGGTTTGTAGATGTTTCCGTAACACATGCTACACCGTTACATGAGGCACATTGAATTCAGAACGCGTACGCTGCACTGATTTTGTGGGTCTTCGCAAAAACGTTTCACACAAATGTTTTCAACCACTTCGTTTTTGGCTGCGCTGTTCGCCCTGAAGTAGTTTTCTTACACAAGCAGTCCGTGTCCTGAAACTGCTTCTACAGCCATTCGATGTTATGTCGATGCGGTGATTCTTTACCAAATTTCGCGTGAAAATGTCTTTTGAACGACGATAAACGATGACGTTTTTGCGTACTCCTGAACAAAATACGCTTTGTTCTGCACGGATGGCGCCATTTTAATTAGCAGTGCCTCTAGCGGCAATTTTATATCCGGAAGTTCTTTCGGTTTTTCCAAATAAAACTTGTATAATTGTAGTTTTAGTATTAATTTGTTTCAGTTTAATAATTCAATTACAGAGTTTGTACTATGTTATTTTTTGTCTCATTCAATATGAAACACTCTGTATATAGAGAGAAAATAATAGAAAAATAAATTACTATTGGGTAAACTAAGAATAATGGGCTAAATAAATATTAACAGTAATATGCTAAACAAGTATTAATTAAAATTTTAACAAAAGAAAAAGCATAACTGCTGAAAACTTTGCAGATAAAAAATAACTACCGTAAAACAAAAGCTGAAATGTTTTCAAACCAAAATTATGGGGGAACGAAATAATTCAGAATTAATTAAAAATGAAACAAGTAAGAATTAAAAATCGTAATTAATGCAGAAATGTTTTCAAATTGGACAATAAATCCATATAAAAATGGAAGCCTTATGGCCTAAAATGGAATAAATAATATGCTTAAAAATAGATGTGAAAAAAAACATAGGAAATAAAAATAATTTGCCTGAAATTTGATAAACAACTTAAAACTGAATAATTCAATTCACATAAATTAGTGGAATTTGAAAAAGAGGATAAGGGAAAAAGAAATTTGAATGAAGCAAAAATCCACATGTTTTCAACGAGTAACTCCTGGTAATGTTATCTAAAGAAAGAGAAGAGTTGAGATGCAACTGGGAAGTTGGAATAAATGGAAAATATAAAATGCAAGAATTGAGGTGTAAAAACACTTATCAGTAAAATTGAAAAATGAAAATATTGGAGATTGAAATCGTAATGTAAAATTGGAAGTTAAATTGGTATTAATTTCGTATACTTAAATAAATTAATTTTGAAAAATATACTTTTAAAAGTGTGAAAGTTGGGAAAGAAACTTAAAATTTGATCAGTTATTTTAATTAATTATTAACGATTTTAAATTCTTACTTATTTTATTTTTAATGATTTTATTCTGAATTATTTCGTTCCCCCATAATTTTGACACATACATTTTTAAGTATACTTAATAATTATTGAGAGAAATTTTGAATAATATGGGTTATGGAGAGTAGAAAAAGTTCTGAAAAGGAAAAAAGTAAGGTAACACACACATATATATATACGTGTGTGTGTGTACGTTAAAACACATTATGTATGTCTGTGTGTTGTGTGTGTTAAAATCCTTGTTTTTTTATTCAGAATAGAACAGGCATTTTGAATGTACGTGATATTGCTCATTGAGTATATGGGTCCCATTTTAGAACCACAAATTTAATTTTTAAATGGTCTTTGGGGCAGACGCTTTTATTGGATAAACATTTGATGTTCAGTTCCTCATAGAAAATAATGACTGCAGATTTTTTCCTTCGTTATGATTGATATTATTTATTGCGTTCTTAGATATTTTGATTTAAGATCTTTAAATCTTCTTTTTATTGAACAATGAGCATGTTTTGGCTGTTTCCAATCAAATTTTATGTTTACTTTATTTCAGTTACCTGTTTAATCAAAATTATTCAAAAGATGTGCAAACGGCCCTTGCATTGTGATGGAAATGAATATAAAGATCGTAGCATAAAACCTTTTATATGCCACATACTAAGTATTTTGAATGAACGGGCAAAAACCAATGCTTCACAGATACCTAAAAAATGGCACTTAAAGCTTTGCGCGTAGGAATAATAAAACGTAAATCGCTTCAGTCGACCTTCACATTCTTGATGCCTACACCCCCAATAAAATGCCCCTTATTCTCATATATGGGTAAATAGGTTTCTGAAATGTCCCACTGTCCTATATCATATATTCGTTGAAAAAATCTAAGTCAAGGTTAGAAAACGTGGGAAAACTTTCGATAGCATTTAAGGTGCATGAAAAAATAGATCTTCCTTAAAAGTAAGTAAAAAAAAAATAGAAAAGTCTCTAACGCACTAACGGGAAGGAGGCACCTTTACCTCCTTAGCACAGAAACGTGTGAAACCAAGTGCATGTTTTATTTATTTTGTTACAGCAGAGAGCGGTGCTAGGAGGTCCTAGAAAAAGAACTTTGTGTCATCTTTTGTTGGCGTTGTAGTAACTTTCTCTATCGTTGCTCCGGGGAAGTGAAGTAGGGGAATTTTTTTTTTCTTTTAATCTTTTATGCAACGGGAGGGGGTTTCGAAGAAAAGATGGTAGGTTTTGTTAAATCTTTTTTATACAGGCATGCCGTTAGTTATGCTACGGTATTTGGTGCTTTTTATTATTTCTCTCTTGTATACTGACCTACTTTCATTCATGTTATGTTTATGTTTTTTCTTTCTTTTGGTATTCAAAGAGTTGCATATTGTGTTTCTGCTTTATATAACTTTAAAAATTCTGCAGATGATTAACTAATAGTATATGAAATGTTCTCCAAATCTGCACGTATGGTCTGAATTTACTTTTACACTGAACTCCCATTTACGCTTGTTAATTAATGCTCTGGTATTCTTAATAGCATGGGCAATTAAAAAATTCATTCATTCCAAAGTGCATGATAATCATAACATATGAACTCTTCAGAGATTTAAGTATACTCTGCAGATTCGTATTGTTTAAACCTGAGTCTGATTTAAGTAATCGTAAAATTTGCACAGATTTTCAATTTCCTCCCTTGCAAAGCGCATATTTCTCTTCCTCCCTTTCAGTTTCTTTTTGCCAATTTGGCAAATACTGAACAAAGCTATGATGCCAGCAATTTCGAATTCAATTTATGCATGCATATAGTTGTATAGCTTATCTACACGTTGCTACAGCCAGTATCTCTATTTAATTTACATCTTCGTTTCCTTTTCCCAGTTTTCTACTGGAACTTCTTGAATTGCTGCATTAAGACTAGTTTGATAACGTCAATTTTACGTGTTAGAGTCTAATTTATTAGAACTCTATTTTATTTATTAGAATCTTCTTCTATTCATTTTGTGGTTTCTTCTCTTATATTTTTAAGCCATTCGTCATGCCATTATCTTTCAGCGAGGACACTATTAAGTGTAATTTTTCAATTTTACTTAATATCACTACCTAAAATAGACACAGAGTGCTTTGAATGGAAGAGTTCTTATCTTTTTTCAGTGAAAGAATACCGTTTTATTGTAAAAAAAAAAAAAGATGAATAGTAAAACCTTTCCTTAGGTCCCTTCTTTTACTGGAAAGTTTTTCTACGTTGTCTTATTTTTTTCACTGACTAAAACTGTGTAATGAATGAAAAAAGTAGTATTTTGTCCAAGGAATGTCATTCGATACATAGCCCCCCTAAAACTACAGAACGCGCATCCTTATACAATAATATACAAATATTCATTGAATTCCTATTAAATTTTGGATTTTGTATTCATTTCACAAAATTGATTGATCTCTATCACGAAAGTCAAGTCTCAGTCTCACCATTTTTCTTCACTCCACGCTTCATCTTTAACGTTCTGAAAACTATTCATTGCATCCTTGAATGCTATAAATATTTTCAATGCAACTTCTTAATTTCAGCATTTTCCAGTCTTTTGCACAGTCTCGAAACAAGTTTTTTGTCCACGAAATTAGTTTTAAACTATTAACTTTATTTCAAGCCTTAGTACTGAGCATTTATTGTATCAAAAATTGTGAGCTTCTCCAAAAAATAAAAATGTGTTTATCATCTTCAGTTATCAGCCTGAGAGGCATTTTGAGGCACGATGCGTGGATAATCCGATCGTGAATAATTCCCACTTCAGTCTGTTTGTTCTACTTTATGGATTATTTTTTCTTTTAACTTCAATTTCAGATTTTCTTTGTGTTTACACTTTTTCCCGTATTTTTCTATAATTTTAGTTATTATACATGTTATGACCCTTTTTGGGTTCTTGCTGAAACAGCTACTTTTAAATGATATTATATCAGATAATGATTCAAATATTTCTATAAAAATTTAAGGTAAAATATTCATGCAAATCTATGTCAAAAAATATTATTGGTAGCCGAATCCCCGTTAAAAAACACTCTGCTTTAACAGATATTCCTTATTAACGGATAGTTACAATTTGTATCCTTGACGAAGGAGACTAGCGCAGTTGTATTTAGCAGACACTCCTTAAAATAACGGTAGAAAATTTAATCTGATGCATATATAATCGAACCGAACGGGAAGTTCGCTTATATAATGACATGCAGAAAATAAAAAGAGCATTTTCACTTACAGCAATATTATATTATTTTGCTGCCGATTACAATATTTTTATATCAAATATTTTAGTTTCACACTAGCAAAAATTGCAAATACTTAAAAGTTCCGTATAAGTCTGTTAGCAAACAGTTCACCAAACAATTTCACAGGAAGTTTTTCATTTCCATAGGCAACGCCCGAAGCTGAATTTATGTCATCAGTCTTAACATTCATTTGATGATACATGTTTCCCTTATGAAATCCGCATTACGAATAATGATGGCGGCATGTACATTGCGGGGCAAAAAAATAAAGGACAGTTCTATATATCCCGTTTCACTGGGCCGATTGATGAAGTTCATCTTGCGTTTTTCCTGTCTCGAAAGCGCGACTTAGCATATATATTAGATTTATATATAGCTGTGTTCTAATATAGATATTTTGACACAAAATCGGACTTTTTCTGAAATGACATTCCAATGTTTTTCCATATTTCGATTCTACGACTCAAATTATGCCAAACTACTAAGTTTTGCAAAAATAGCACGTGTAGATTTTAAAAAATTAGCTCCCAAAATTTCAGCTCCTCAGTGTCGATTGAATTTGATATATATTTATTAATATCTCTTTTTTATTAAACTTAGTTAATTCGTTCTTCCAGAATTCGAAATTTGATCTTAATCCAAATATAATTCGCCCATTTTCTATGATTTATTTTTAAAATTTGTATTTTTAAATAATATTTCGAAAAATGTTTTGTATTATAACCTATAAAAGTTTTAATATCATCTTAAAGTAGATGCATTTCTAGGCACACTTGCAAAAAATTAGATTTTTTTTTTATTCGAAATTTTTTGCGATGCACGTGAATTTACACGCTAACGTGTTTTGAAATTTGGCATATTCTTTACAAACGATAATACCACCAAATGTGGTTTACGCACTTTGTTAAAATTATTTGAAATTAATGAACGTGACCTTTTTTCCGCTCGCATACAATAAAAAAAAGGAAAGGATGATAGGTTGTTTGTTATAAATTAAGAGTTCGCGAAGTGAATTATTCTTGGCGCAAATTGAAAAAAAAAATGCGCTAATATAAATGTTTTTATTTCTCAGTAAATTTCACACCAAATTTTACAAAATTTAACATTTAGGCATAATTAGTCTAAAATCGAAATATGGAAAAATTTCATGTCATTTCAGAAAAATTCCGATTTTTTGTCAAAATACCTGTATTAAGACAATGCGATGTATAAATCTAATATATATCGTAAGTCGCGCTTTCGAGACATGAAAAACGCAATATGAATTTCGTCAATCGGCCCAGTAGAATGGGATATATAGGCACTGTCCCTTTTTTTTTAGTCCAAAGGGGCTTTGTCTCTGAAGGACTATTGTTTTCGTTTTGAGATTTTGCGTCGGAAACACTAAATGTCGGTTCACTTTTCAAACTTTTGCCACCAAATATTGCAGCCCTGTATTATATTTAAAGAAATTAAATAATGAAGAATGAGCATAAATATATGCATATTTCTCGTATTGTGGTAAAACGACGGTACCCAGAGCCATCGAATTTTGAATGACGTAATCCTGCTGCGAATATGGGCATCTGGAAGCCCAAATTTGAAATTTGGAATTTGTTTTATTATCGATTTCATATTTTGTAAAACTTTAACGAATTTTGATTAACAAACTCAAGGATTTCAAAGCGAGTAATGGCAACTTTGTACAGAAAGAACATTTTCTTATCTCCAGCGCGTGAGAGTGCGTATAGAAAATTCTAAAGACATGCTCAGTTTAAAATTATTTTGCGATATTGTTCTTTAACTGAATTTTATGATTTAAGTGCGAAGAACATGATATTTAATAAATAAAGGTAACACACAAAATGTTAAAAAAACGCCCTTTTGGACGTAATTTAAAATCTGAAACCTTTAAGATTTTTTTTTCCCGCTCAGTATACCACCCTCATATACTGAACTACGAAATATATTTGTTTCAATGCTTCCTAAACCTAAATAAACTTCTTAAGAGAGTTTCGAGTTATTCTGTATATTACGAAATTATTAATGGGAAATACTGATTCAATTACGAATGTTGCAACTAAGATCAATGTTTCATTAGTAAAATTAAAGCATGGGTAACTGCTTCCAGAAAATCATCCATATTCTTTCAAAGCAGGAGCAAACTGATTTTAGATGTACAGATACGTAGATGTGATTAATATTTGCAGCTTCGAAGGGTGACAAAAGTATACTTTGCGATTACGTTATTGTATATATAAATGTATGGAGATTTAAGTCAGTATAATTTCTCTAAATCCAAATACAAACTGACAAAATATTCTGGTTTGTTTTTCTCTGCGCTCCGTGCTGTGTATGTCTTTTTTTAAACACTCTTATCTCCTCTTGTTCCATAAAGGATACCGCAACGTTTATTCAACTAAATTATTGCACTAACATAGTAAATAAATAAACACAGCTAAAATATTGTAATAAATAAAAATGAAAAAGGAATGCGGAAACTTTAAGTAATAATTAAACGAAAATAAAAAAAAAACTTAAAATCTAAATTGGTAATGAAGTTCTGAAAAGGGAAAGTTGTCTCTTTTTACTGCTGTGTACGAAGTAAATGAAGTATAGTAATCGCGAAAAATTTCGAGTCTCATATTTCAATGGAAATATCCATTTGGTCCGTTCCGAACCCAATTGGATTTTTTTTTTCGTGACAAAGAATTAAAGGATCTTTTTTTTCAAGACGGGCTGTAAAATGGATTCAAAAGGTATAG
The DNA here is from genome assembly GCA_000611955.2 of Stegodyphus mimosarum. Lineage (NCBI taxonomy): Eukaryota > Metazoa > Arthropoda > Arachnida > Araneae > Eresidae > Stegodyphus > Stegodyphus mimosarum. The sequence goes on along the minus strand of KK121261.1, from coordinate 374,159 downwards.
TTTCGTGATGCATGTAAATACGTTCGTATGTACATACGTATGGATGTATCTCGCATAACTCAAAAACGATTAGCCGTAGAACGTTGAATGAATTTGATTGAAATTTTGTATATGTGACTGTTATAACATCCAGCTGTGCCCCTTCTTTTTTATTGCAGTCGGCAGTATCAAAAGTATATATATATAACCCACCCCTTTTTGCAGCTTAGAAGTCCTTACACGACCTTTATTTTCTCAATCGTTGGTCGTAGTCATATACTTGCAGCTAAAGAAGGCTTTTAAATGACGAAAACATCCACCTTTTGGCAATGTCAAATTTCAAAAAAAAAAGAAAAAAAAAAGAAATAGCGAAATATAGCTTGGTCTCCGGTTCCTATACTTATATTTGAAAACGTTTTATACTCGTTGTGAAAAAACAATGTTATAAGAAGTTTTATTACCATACGATAAAAATTGACTGCGATATTTAATTCCAAAATTTGCAGTTTTTGATGTCATTTTCAACTTGCCTTGAGGGATCCCTTATTCAAGTTAGAATAATTTTTGAGAATAAGTTTAAATGAAGTGCAGAAAAAAATGTATATTATTTAATACGCCGTGCATTTAATTCATGTGATGTCCACATCACACTTTTTTGTGAAAGTTCAGAAAAAGAAGGCAATAGCCAATATGCAGACACATCTTATAAAATGCTGCTTGCAGTTATTTAAAAAAATTCGCTAAATCGAAATGTAGTGAATTAAGTGAATCGCCAGTAGTTCCAGAATATTTTGGTCTTTAGTGAAAATTGTCTTAACGAAATGATGCTCAGTATCGATATCTTTATTTATAGGCTTCGCTTTCGGAGATGCTTGTCTGTCTGCAGGAAGTGATCGTCATAAGATTTCTTGTATTTATATTATTACCTAAACAAATGATACGTAATGTATGTAATACTAAAGAATTACTTAATATATAGATGAATAAATTTGTGTCTCCGATTACGCTTTGCTAAAGTTTTTAAATTTTTAAATTTATGAGGTTCAAGCCATTAATTAATCTTAAATTAATTAATCCCAACTATCTTCAATTCACGGGTCACTATTAAATGAAATTTCATGCAATAGTATAGTATCAAGCTTGTGAGAAAGAGAGAATAACCATTGTGCTGAAAATATTGCATTGAAATTGCAAATAAGTTTGCTGATAACTTTTTCAGTTTTAGATTTTACTTCAAACGATTCAATCCTATTCTTAACTGAACTTCAATATTTTGATAGTCCAAAGTTTTTTTAATATACCAAAATGAAAAATGAAGATACTAACTTTTTACTATTCCTTCCTATTCAGAATCGTATCAAATATTGCTTAATCCTGAAGTTTATGTAAATATTTACCTTAATCTAAGAAGAATGGATGGTTATGATCTAAGTTCTTGAAAAAACTACTTCTGGATAAGACTGTTTCCACTTCAGTTTATATGCATCTCTTTAACTTTCCAACGGACCAAGAACTGTTTAACTCTGAAGTTTATGCAAATATTTATTTTATTAATATAAGAATTGTTGTTATGATCTAAGTGCTTGAAAAACTTATTTCTGGAAAAGATCATTTTCACTTCATTCTTTACGCATCTCTTTAACTTTCCAAAGGAGCGAGATATACCTAGCAAAATACAGAAAAATCTCAATGCTGTGTCTATGCCAAATACTTACAGGACCTCTTAAACCATTAAAATTGCTATCTTAAAAATGCGGTAAAATAAGCGGAAATTTTAAGCATTTAAATTTTAATATTTCTGACAATTGTCGGAGGCTGCTATAAATCTATAAAATTAATATCCGTATTACCAGAATAAAATAAATGCAATACTCTCCTTAATTTTAATAATTACTAAAAATAATTTGCATAGTAAGGAAATTATGTATTATTTCATCAACTGAAGTAAATGGTATGTAAGTTATTTGTTCTTTTTATTTATTTTCTTCTTTATATTTAATTAATTTTTACTAATCTTTTATAGGTGCTGACGAAAGACGACAGCCGGTGGATGTCCTTCAACGACTTATGCCAGCCTGGTAATACGAGATGTTAAACAAGAGCTCACAAAATCCTAAATCCGAATCATGCTTGTTATATGTTTCTTATATCATAACTTTTTAAACAGAAAATAAATTATCGTTTTGCTTTACCGGCTTTAAGTGTTCAATAGTAAAATGTTTCTCTATGTTAAATTTAAATCAATGTATTAAATCTAAAAAAACCGTACTAAGTAAATTTAATGTTCTTATTTAAATGTTAATTTTATTTGAAAAATTATTTGGATGAATCAGTGTAAAATTCAGAATGTTGAATTTTGAGACTTTGGAAATTGTCTTATTTTTCGCATTAAATATCAGATTTATATCATAATTTCTGAATTATAAATGAAATTATAAATGAATGAATTTCAATTACAAATGAATTCGCAAAAAATATTCTTGTTATTAGTTTAAGGAGCTTTTTTTTAAATTTTGTAAAATTAAAGTAACTAGTCCCTGATTATTTTACTTCATGTTGTTAAATAAAGTGAAAAATTTCTACTAACGATTTTTAGGAGAGTATCTTATATTTTCCATTGAAAATTCTTTATTAACCTATATTTTGAGTGAAAGTGCATCTTTATTAGGTAATAAATCCTTTGTTACGATCATTGTCTTACTTAAACAGCCTTTACTTCCTTCTCTTTGAATAATTTTACTTTTCTTAATTAAATCCTGTCAATTTCGTTATGGCAATGATTTCTTGATTGCTTCTTTCTTTTCATGAAAAATTAAACGTTATTTGTAGTGAAATAAAACTTTTAATATTTTCAGTTCTGTTTCATTACCTGAGAGTTAATGTTTGACGAATAAAAATTATGTAACGGTAAAGAAAATTTAATTTTTTTCCCGTTTACATATGAAGTTTTTATAAAGTCACAGATTAACGTGCAGTCCCATTTCTTCCTTTCAGAAAAAATGTTTAGTACACTAATAGATTTGGTTGTATTTTTGACTTAACAATGTTTAGAAGTTTAATAAATATTTTTCAAAATATGTCTTTTACATTCTTGTGTTTTATCTGCAAAGCTTAAATACTTCACAAGAAGAACACATGCCCCAAAATTGAGAGAACATCTAAAAGAATATGGTCAAATATAGTACTTTTTATTGATGACAGGAAGAAAGCTTTCAGTTTAAAATGTTTTATCTTTCTTGGCAATGTGAGTTTCTTTTTATGAGTAGTCATTTTGAAAATTTTACAATTAAACATTCTGTGCTTTATAAGGAATATTTTAACTTAGGGATTTTCATAATAGCATCTGAATTTCAGTATTCCGTTTTAATGACGCTTCGCTATAATTTTATGTAATTTTTTTAATTAAAAAACTGTTTTTGCCTAAAAAAGTAATTCTTACTTTTTAGTTATGAAATTTGAATCATTATCATTAAAATTTCTTTGGCTCTTAATATTTTAATTTATTTTACGTAAAATAAATGAATAAACAAATCAAAATGAAATCTTATGAAATATGAACTAGCCCTTGACCCTTACCGTTGATCCTGATTTGAAGATACTTTTTATGCCTAAATCTTCTTTTGCATTAAGCAGTGTGCGAAACAAATGGATTCACTAATCATTTATATTTCGTAGAAAAAGGATAAACAAATCTTTAATACCCCGTACAATAGCCTGTGGGATAACAACTGATGTTATTATTCAACTTGACAAAAATGCAATAGGTTAAAAACGAAAAAAAACTAGACCCCCTCCCATACAGCAGTATTCTTTTCGTACTCAAGGGCAGAATAGGACCGTTAGGGAATTATTGCTTCTTTTCAAGGGGTCGGGATTCTTTTCTTGTGCTGGGTGGGATGCAGCGGGACCTGCAGAAAAGCGTGCAGGTATACATTTTTTTGTTCAGGTGCCTTTTCCCAGATTTGGAGAAAGTATGCTTGTGAGGGAAAGGTCCTTGAAGGGAAGGGGAGGTTAGAATAGCTGCCGTTATGTAACCACCCTGAGTATGATTTGGGATACGCTAAGTGTAGGAAGTGTTGTTTGGCAGCTCGTCATATCACAGGAATAGGAAAAGACGGTAGGACATTTTTATATGAACCAATTTTAGTGTGCCTTCTTGTTTTTAAATATTTTTTCTTATAATCCATTTTTTATCTTTTTATTTAGCCTTTGTAATAATTGTGCACATATTTTAAAGTGGTGGAGAGAATTCTAATTAATGTATTAAATAATCCTAATTTAATACATAAATATATAAAATGATCACTGGGAGCTATTTTGTTATTACCGTAATTAAGGATCGTCGTTTAACGGTCATAAATATAAAATTATTGAGCATATGAAAATTTTCAAATGAGTTCTACATGATAGAGCATTTATTGATAAATATTAGAAATAAGTTTATTTATAAACTTGCATCTGTATTTAATAACTGTTGTTATTTGAAAGCGTAGATTTGCTATTTAAAATGCATCTAAAGTGTATCTAACAAAATCAATGTAGATTTCAGTTTAAACTAAGTTCTTATCAGAAATTTTAACTCGAGTACTTCTTGTTTTCGTTTTATTGACGTTTATTATGACTGATACTATCTTTTGTATAATGAGCTATTTATTTTCTTGACGGAATAATTTATCTGATTTATATAATTAAAAATTCATGATGAATGCTATTCTATGATTCTCTTTCAAATATAATAATACTATGCCTTTATTTTATTTTCTACTAAATAAGTGCTATAATGTAATAAAAATGTTAATTTTTTTAAATCTGCGAAAAAGAATTTCAACAAAAAGTTCAAATTTATTTTTATATTTGAATTTTTTTTTCAAGACTTTTAATTGTGAAATCTAAAATTCTGTGACATATTTGAAACGATATGACTTCAGCGTATACTTGTAAAAATGAAGTACTGAAATGACATTTTTTGAAGAAGGATTTTGGATAAACAATTACCTTAAAATTAGTGGAGAACCTTGTATTTGGCGTAGATGTAGGCAAAAAAAAAAAAAAAAAACTCAATCGATTTTGAGAGCAAATAGACCTCTCTTCATCAGGAGCAAAGAAAACTGCAAGGCTGATGAAGCTCCTGACGGCTCTGTTCCCTCGAAATTAAGTGAGCTTTTTCTCTAAATCTACGCCAAATACAAGGCTGTTTCTTTACTAATTTTAGGTTTCACTTTGGCTTGTTTTTCTTCTGATTCAAACAATTACCTTTTCAAATATTTTTCGTGTATGGCAATTTATTTTTTACATATAATAAAACTTTTCTTTATTCTACATTTTAAATGTCATTCTTAAAAAGCAAAAATTATAAAGACAGTGAAAAAAATAATGATAAAAATTTGGGGAAATAATAGTATCTTCGCTAATTTTGAGCTAAGTAGTTAAATTTCTAAGTCGCACCTTTTTTATTTACATCAATAAAATAATTGCATGGAGAAAGAAAAGAAAAGAATGCACATACTTTTAATTTTGTAGTGAAGAATAAATTGAGACTCGGAATTGAATATATATATTGTGTAAGAAAGTAAGCTGAATACATTTGATATTTTGCGTAGGTAAAAAATCTCCTCCTAATAAAATTTCTTTCTTATTCATGTCATAATGTACGAATAAATAGCAAATTGTAATATCTATGTATAAAAGTGCACTGATAATGCAAAACATCTGGTGTGAAATAGGGGAAAAAATTATTTTCCTGTCAGTCTGTAAAATAGCTTCTTATAAAAATATAAACTTGTGTGGATATCTACTTTTATAATTTTATGTAGAAGAATTATACTTAGATGTAGAAAAATTGTCAACCTTATACCTGTCGAATGATTCAAAAAGGTATCTTAGTTTGTAAATTAGCAAGGCTAGAAAAAAACTGAGTAAATGTTTTATCGAATAAAGAATTTTGAATGAAAGGTTTTTATTTTTATTTTTATTTCTTAGTTTATGCATTTCTTAAATGAGTCTCAGAAAAATACATTATTAATTTTTATTTGTTTTGAGAGAGAGCGAAAGAGCATTTGATCTCTTAACTTTTAATCTGTTCAATATTGCCAACCCGTTTAATGCCCAAAATCGATAATCGAGCGCATGTTTGAGATGCGCACGCTTATTGAGCGATACTGATTATGACAGCTCTTTTATATGGTGTAATGATGATTAAGTGACTGGTCTAGTTTTTTTTTTTTTTTTTTTTTGTATTTATCAACACGACTTGACTAATATGTTTATCTACATATTTCTGAGGGAGACAGTGTTTCTGTAACTAGGTTGTAAATGCTTTGTTACAATTATTGATTTATAAGTTCAAGGTTTTCATCAGAATTCTTTTAAACCAATAATGGTTTTGACCGATAACTTATTCTTAGGCTATGTGATTTTATGCCGTATTAATTAACGTGTATAATATCCAGTGTTATAAACCTTAATATTCCGATCACAGTAAAAAAATTAAGTATATGCATATTATATATTATAATTTACGTGAATAAGGAAAATCTGATGACTTATCTTATCCTCCTCTCCCCTCCCAAAAAAAAAGGGAAATTGGCATTTTAACCCCTTCCCGTGCCTTTGACCTAGACGAAACTTGAGCCCAAGTGTTATGGGTCAACGCGTGGTAAACAAGCCAGACTGAGGCTTGAGAACAGTCACAATACGAGCCGAAACATAAGTGCCAGTGTTATAGTCAGTTTTGCGCGATACTGCTGGCATGGAAGTAAACTTTAATCCATCTGCCTTTCGTAGATATTATAAACATATTATATTTTGTAATAAATAACAGTTTCGAAATTATATTTCGTAAATCAACAACACTTCAAATAAGTAAACTTGAATAAACTTCTTTCACTTAAATCTTTTGTATTTTGCAGTTTGTAGGTTTTTATTAAATTTTACTAACTAAACTGCTTTGTAACAGCAATTATGAGAATCGTGACTAACTCTTGTGGTGTACTGATAGGAACTCACGTTCGATTACGATGTTAATGTTCATGATCCCGGCTCGTAATGTTTATGTTTGGCCCAGCTTTCTTTTCACGAGCCTGGCTCGTGATGTTTATGTTTGGCCCGGCTTTCTGTTTACGAGCCTGGTTCGTGATGTTTGGAACAAAATCTTCATCACGAGTCAGACTCGTAACAACACGGGAAGGAGTTAAAGAAGTTTTCATCTAAAAATAAGGAAAATTCTATTGATATGAGGTAATTTTAAGTATCATTTAAAAACAATTCTTATTTTGCTAGTATTTTATTATTTTAAATTCCGTTCTCTAGGTTCCATGCTTTTTTCTTTACGCTCCCCCCCCGCACAACGAGTTTTTTTTCACGGTATTCTTGGAAAACAATGGGTGGTTATCAAAAATTAATTATTTATGATGAACGACAGGCATTTAAAGTATAATTAGCGAGGGAAAATTTATTTCATGAATGAATTTCGAATGAAAAATAAAATAACGCATTTAAATTGAATCGATGCAAAATCGTGTTTCGAAACTAATAGTATTTTGAGTTAATACTGATGGAATAGAATGAATGGACTAATCTATTCGACCTTTATTTATTAATAATTATAATACTAATTGTCGCTATCCACTGTTTTTAAACATTTTCCTTTTTATCCCTTTTGTTTATTCAGTATGTTTTGTTGGAAGTAAGGAATATCTTATTTCCAAAATTTAATTATTCAACAAAGTTATTGTTTTGAAAATAAGCATTGGTGCTAAGTTAATATAGAATACAAATTTATGATTCTTTGCTTTTCCAAATGTTAATATTTAATAGCAATTTATTTTAAAGAAAGCTGAGTAAATTTTAATCTATTTAAAAATTATTCAATTTAATTTAAGTTTTTAAAAATCTAAAAGTGAATTTGTATATTTATGTAAAATCTTACATTAAAAAAACAAATAATATTGTTTGTATATTCTCAAAATGTTACGATTTACTTGATTTATAAGTTAACTATAACGTCATATTTTCTGATTTTAATAAGTTTCATTGTATGTAAAAGTCAAAAATGCTCTAAAATGTGTTTGACAATTGATTGATTTGAACTATGTAATGATTTTGTTCATTATCAAAAATGTATAAAGAAAAATAACTTGTTCTTGCAAGAATTCCGGAACTTTATTGCAACTTATATAATTACTATTATATATAATAGTTACTATTATATATTACTATTATATATAATAGCGTATATAATTACTATTACTATTATTTACAGTACATCCATTTTCCTCTTATTGTCAGAAACCTTTCTTTTTAATTTGAATTCGTTTAGCTCCGAAAAATTTACGTACAGTCCGTAGTTTTACAGATTTTATGTAAAATAAAGTCATATCTTTTAGAAAATTACATTTTTATGTAATTTTACCAATTAACTAATCCTTGTAAATCTTGCGACAATTTTAACAGAATTAAAAGTTACTATGAATAATTTCATATTATCGTGATATTTTGTTTTTTAAATCGCCTTAAAGCAGTAACCGAGTGTCTTGCAATAGTACCATGGTAAAAGCACCGAGTCAAATAGCTTTTGCTTTCCTTCAGATATCATTGTCTTGAGTATGCCTGCTGTTACCATGACGATAAGACATCCAGACACAGGAAAACTATAATCTCTTTCTAAGGAAAGAGGAAACAGTCGCTCAAGGCTCAAGATTTATAACATTTACAAATGTTCTGAAAAGCTGCTTTGGTTTATGTAGTGGCATTCAAAGCTCACTACGTCATCTAACTGGGACAACAGGAAGAGCTGAAAATCTTCAAAATGCGCCTGTGTGTCTGCTTCATCATGGTAATATAGCAATTCCGTTTTATTAAAAGCGATGAAAGCTTGTGTTGTTGAGAATAAGGCAAACATTTAGTCAATTATTTATGTTTTTATGCCCAGATTTATTTTCCTCTACCGTATTAGCCTTTTAAAAGGCAATGTCGAAGAAGCGCATACGCTACGATAATTAATGACATTACACAGATAATGTACTTAATTTCAAATAATGGCAGGTCTTTATTTTTATAGCTGATATGACTGGTTAAATATTGTTGTTTGTAAATTGAATACTTTGTTTTTAAAACTTTTCTTTAAATGTTTTCTGAATTTCATATTTATCCCGTGTTTGAGTCTGCGTTTGAAAAAATCCATGTGCTTTTTCCAGCCAAATACAGAGAGCAAAATATTATAACTGCTTTTCAGTTTGAGGGGAAACACGTGTTCTCAGCGTGTTTGGTACGTAACACGAATTCCGATTTTTTTTTAAATAATAATTAAGTATACATACAAATGTTATTTTTTTCATATGTCAATATTTGAGAGTTTTCTAATGTTTAATTCATATTGCATTTTTCCGTCTGTAACTTTAATTGTTAATAAATTATTAACACCGCTCCCATCTAGTCGACCTAATAGATAGTATTGCTCAAGGTTGCTGTACTACTAGGTTTGTTCTTCCCGACCAGAAATATTTCAACATATGATGTTCCTGATTCATCGTCTGTCAAAAGCAACTGTTCCCTTGTCGTCGTTTCTCCCACTTCCACAAGTCAAGTGACGTCACTGAACTTGAGTATTGGAAAGAGCATAACCTTGTTTGTCTACTGGCATTGGTATTTATCTTAAACTTAATTATACTCAAATGCAAAATAAATTTATATTTTTGCCTTTACAGTTGTAATAAACAACGTAAGAGTCGCGTAATTCTCCGATTTTAAGAAAAAGTGTAAATTTGCTAACAGAATTTACAGATGTGATAAACAAAGTTGGAACAGCGTAATTCTTTATCGTTAGGAGGCAATGTAAATTTACTAGCAGATAATGTAAGTAATTTTAAGGAGTGGCAGTCTTGATTTTCACTACTCCTTAGTTAAATATTGTTGTTTATGAATTGGATTCTTATCAATTCTTTTTATGTACAGAAATATTTACTAAATATATAATATGAATAAATACACAGCGAATCGTGTTTAAGAAAACCACTTTAGTCTTTTTTTTTCCGCATGGTTACATTTGAGATGTTACGGGTCAATACGGTCAATACTGGTATTCATTCATGTTCTCCGAAACATTTCCCACTTTCAGATGAGGTCAGCTTAGAAAGGTAGTCGGCATATGAAAGTTCACAGTACATTTAATTAATACTTATCTCTTTTAATTAAATAACAGATATATTTTAATGACATTGAACTAGAAGTAATAATTTACTTTTTAATTTTTCATAATTTATAAATATTTAAGCTCTTAATGGCTATGTTACAATAATCAATAATCCTGCCACCTTGATATCATTGAATAAGCTCAAATCATTAAATTCATTATCACTGAATGCATAAAATGAGAAATATTCGCAAAGGGCACTGTTCTATATACTATATCTAAGAGATGGCGTATTTGTTTCTTCAAAATGTCTGTATTCAGATTTCATAGATAATGTTTTATATCTATTTGGAAAAAAGTAGATTGCACTAATTTTGTGTAAAATTCTGTCGACTTCGAGGACGATGGACTTCTTTATCAGAAGCAGGACAGTTTTCCTCGTTTGTTTGTTTGCTCTTGAAAGAGAGGCACCTGCATCAATCGCTCTCAAAATCTGTAGAGTTTTATATTAAATCTACTTCAATCTAAGTCTGTTTTAGCCTAATTTTACTTTTTACAACTTATTTTATGCCTTTTTAAAGTATTTCAAGTAACTATTTGTTATACTAATGCAGTATTTTCTCAAAATAGTAGATTTATTCTAAAAGTTCGAGATACAATTAAATTAAGAGATCTTAATCGCAAAAAAGGTAACGAAAAAAATTAGAAGACCAGTTATGTTTGAGATGCGTATTTATACAGCGTTACTAACGTTAATCAATGGAAAGGTGGTTCTGTCCCTAATCGAATGCAATTCTTTCCTTATTTAGAAGTCTGTATAAATCTTTATTAAAAGGATTAACGATTGTAAATTATATCAATGAACGATTTGGTGAAACTGATAAAAAAGTGCTTATATAAAATAGAAATTCGTTTTTATAATAATGATGGTATCACAGACATGTATGAATAAACTGAGAATTTATTTAGAGTACATTCTTTTTTGTCTATTAAATATTAAACCATGTTCGTAACTGGTAATATTGACGATCTTCATTTATTAGCATTTTTTTAAGAGACTTCTGGTGCATTTTTATTTCTATGATTCTGTATTTTGATGAAAAATGTACATTTCTTCAGATTATGTGAGTTTATTTATCGATTAACATTGGATACACGAGGAAATTATTTGGATTACTGAATTTAGAAGAACTGTCTGATCTAAAAGAAGCAGGGGATAATAAGAACACGTAAGTACAATTTGTATTATTTCATATTTATTAGATGAATATACTTACTATTGATTACTTATGCTGGTGAAAATTAGAGCTTTCTAATTCGCTTTTTATAATGCAGACATCATAAAAGAGTTGACCATTGTTATAAAAGGACACATATTGTTATAAAAGGTTTTATTAAAATTATCATAAAATTAAAAATTTTATAATTCTAGGTTAAGTTTTATAAAATTTATTTGTTTTCCTGCATTCTGCATGTATTGTGGGTGAAAACAATTAATTTCTTTAGAAGAAAGCGAGAAAGAATGAAAATTTTAATTTTATATGTCATTTGCTACGATCACAGAAATTTATATATTAAATGGTATTTAATTTATTAATGTTATCTTTGATCATTGAATTAATGTTAAGAATGTTTTTACGAAGATAATTTTACAAAGTTCACCAAGAAACACATGTTCTTCCAAAGTAACGCACATTATGAGATTATAACTGAAAAGAACTTTTGATAACTTTTACTAATTTTAATAACGCTTTTCGACACTATTTTATGTTGCCTTTTTGCCTCCCGCCAACCTACATATGGAAATAGTTTCTCTCCCAAAATTCGATAGTGAGTTTTCAGTGATTAAGTACAAATTAATGTCCTCAAAACATATTTTTACTACTTTTACAATAATGTCTGTCTGTTTGTGTGTCTAAATGTCTAACGAATTTTTCGACACGATAATAATTTGTATTGAATTTTGTTTCCATATTTAAGCTTCTTACATTCATATGGAGAGTTGATTAGGTCTTGGGTAAAATAGGACAATCATAAGAGGTACTTTACTTGAAGACCATAATAGTTTTTAATGAAAAACTACATTAACTTTTCAATTTTAGTATTTAATGTTTTGTACCAACAGGATCATAATTATTTATATTATCATAATTATTTATATTAATACTAGATTTCGGCTAAAACTGATAAGCCGCACGTGATACTTTACTTTAAGCTCTGTAAAGACTTTCGGGTGGGGGGGGAATCATAAGATAATCCAAAACTTCCAAAATTTGGTATTTAAAGTAGGTATGCGATTCAGAACAACATAATGCACTCATAAGCATTAAATTGTTTCTTTGAATTATGCTAAATGCAAAGAGAATAAGCTCATTATGAAGACCAGCTCTCGTTATGAAGTAATTAAATGTAATTCTTACCCTCAGTCTTCAATTTTGTATTCGCTTACTTTTGTGTCAAGTCACTTTCCAAATAAAAGAATGCTGCCACCAATACTATTACTATATTATTTTTAAAGCAATAACGTTATAAATGTATATAATACAAAGCAAAAAACGTATGGCAACAATTAACAGGCTATTGGGAATTCTAAAGATATGCTGATTTTAAAGATTTTATGATTTTATGGTTTAATTTCATGTCGCGTAAATGCGAAGAAAATGATTTTTAAGGTTAAAATGATAAATAAAAAAGTTGATCAACCTTATTAAAAGACCTGAACATCGATATCATAAACTGAGTAAATAGAGAAAAAGAGTTATATGGCAACACTTGACACTCTATCGGAAATTTTAAAGATTTGCTGCTTTTAAAAATTGTGTGATTGCTAAGTCATCCGAAACACTATATCAGCAAAGTCACTGTATGATCATCCTTTACACTGAAATAGTACTATATGACCATACTTTGATCGATGCAGTACTTTCAAACCAAAGCGTAAGAACTGATGTGCGCATGAGAACGTATGTCCATGGGATGCATGTGCGCATCGCATGAGAACGTATGTCTCCCATACAACGAACGTATGTTCGTTGTATGGGAGAAGAGAAGAATAAAAAATTAGTGCTTATAGTTAACAATGAGCCATAAAATTTCTAAGTGAATTTTATTTACAAGCAATTGACCAGAAGTAATAGTTTACTTAATCCTTTCAGTGCCAATGGGTTATATAATAAGTCCCAGTAGACGTTTAAAGAAGCCTAGAGGGAATTACACATCAATTTATTGCGTAGTTGATATCCCACTGGTAGTAGGCATCATTTCTAACATCTCCACTACAAAATTGTATATGATAAACCATACACTACCACTACAATATGGTAGACCATCATCTAGTTCCAAGTTGTTGAGTATGGGAGATCACTTACCCATCGAAAGGCTCGCTAGAAGAAGATGTCACAACTGTACTTAGAGAAAACAAGAGAAAAGAGCTAAAACAATTTGCGTAGCATGCAATCTATCACTATGTAAAAATTGTTTTACTTCTTATCACACATAAGTTAGGAAAATAAAAATAGTTTCTTTTGGTTTTTTCTTTTCTGTGTCAACAATTTAGTACTAATGGGACACATATGTCCCACCATTACCACCCAGTGGGACATATTTGTCCCAGGCCCCTGGAATCTCCCCATTTTAAAGTAAACTGTTTAAAATGATATTTTTCGATTCTTTGTGATATTTACCAAGAGTACATAAAAAAATCATCAAGTCTGCTGAAAGAAACGAAAAAGTTGTTACTGAAGGGATTAAAGCTCGTTGCTATTCCGGAATTGGCAGAAGATCATGTACTGGCCACATCACACAATATTTTTACATTTTTTTAACTTAATGCGAAACAAAGGCAGCTTTTACAGCTAATTATTTACTATTACGTCACTATACTTATTTTGCAAAATATTTGAAGAGACTAAAATTTGAATTTTGAAATTTTGAATTTCCCTTCAGCTGGTAGGAATTCCACTATATGCAAAATTAAGAGAATTTGCAAGTTATGTTTTTTATATGAAATGCATTTAACCCAAGGTATTAAATATGCAGCTGAAGAATTATGCAAATGTTCGGTGTCAAATACATAAGCATGCATGTACACTGGGAAAAAAATGGGACAGTTCTGTAATCTCCCGTTCTACTGGGCCGATTGACGGAACTCAGCTTGCGTTTTTCATGTCTCGAAAGCACGACTTATTACATGTATTAGATTGATATATAGCATTGTTCTAATGTAGGTATTTTGACACAAAATCAACCTTTTTCTGAAATGACATGCCAATGTTTTTCCATATTTCGATTCTACGACTCAAATTATGCCAAACTGCCAAGTTTTGTAAAAATCGCACGAGTAGTTTTTAAACCATTAGCTCTCAAAATTTGAGCTCTTCAATATTAGCTAAATTTGATTCATATTTATTAAAATCTCTTTCTATTAAACTTACTTGATTCCTTCTTCCAAAATTCGAAATTTAGGCTTAATCCAAATATAATTCGCACATTTTTATGATTTATTTTTTTTATTTGTATTTTCAAATATTTTTTATAAATTTTTCGAAAAAATTCTTGTACTATAACCTATCAAATTTTTAACATCCTCTTAAAGTAGATGTATTTGTAGGCACACCTGCAAAAAATTAGAGTTCTTTATTCAACATTTTCTAAGATATACGTGAATTTACATATTGAAGCGTTTTAAAAATTTGGCATATATGTTATAAGCGACAATAATGCCAAATGTGGTTTACGCACTGTGTTAAAATTATTTGAATGTATGAACAAGGAATTTTTTTCCCTCTAGCGTACAATGAAAGAAAGGTAAAGGAAAATAGGTTGCTATAAATTAAGAAGTTCTTGACGCAAGTGAATTATTGACCAAGTGATTATCCTTGACCAAGTGAATTATTCTTGACGCAAACTGAAAAAAATGCGCCAAGATATATTTTTAAATTTCTCTGTAAATTTCGCACCAAATTTGACAAAATTTGATATTTAGGCATAATTTTAGAAAGGCGTAGGATCGAAATATGGAAAAAAATTGGCATGTCATTTCAAAAGAAGTCCGATTTTGTGTAAAAATACCTATATTAGAACAATGCTTTATATAAATCTAATACATATCCTAAGTTGCTTACATGAAAAGAGCAATAGCGCAATTTGAATTTCGTCAATCGACCCAGTAGAACGGGAGATATAGAACTCTCGCAGTATACGTGTCTGCGAAGCTGTGATTGTGGAGGAGGATAATTAGTGCGCGAGGGGTGCTCGCCGATTTGGGCGCGTCAAGATATCAAGATAGCAAGTAAAATGCGTAACCACGAACGTGGATAACGGAATGAGATGGAGAATTCTAGAAGGGTCAATCAGAAATGCAGGTAGCTACAGAGCTCAACGTAACGCCCAGTGTCGTCTGCAATTTGTGGAAACAGTTTCAAGACATTGGCTCCATGTCGAGAACACCTGGACAAGGTCGATCAAGATCCACAACGACGAAGGAGGATCATTATTTGACCCTTTCAGCACGGCGACTCAGAAATGCTACAGCTTCACAGCTTTTATGTGAGCTCTATGTCTCCACTGGAACCGAGTTTCATGCACTGCATTTGCCCGAATTCTTCATGAGATAGAGCTGTACGCGAGAACAACCGCTGTTTTCGTCCCGCTCACTGTAGCACAAAAAAGAACACGTATAGCACGCTGCAGGGGACATGAGCCTTGGACCAAATTTCAGTGAAGCATCGTGCTTTTACAAATGAGTCTAAATTAAACCTGAACATTGATTCTCGGCGTACTTGTATCTGGAGAGACTGGAACACGATACCATCCCTCCCTCATCAGGGAAAAGGATCATTGTGGTAATGGAGATGTAATAGGCAGCTATTATGTTGGATAGCCGCGCACCACTACATGTGTTTCAAAAAAGCCTGACTGCTGTGAGGTAGCGAGAGGAAATCTTTGAGCCTTATATTTGACGTTTCAGGAGCGAAGTTGGTCCTGGGTTCCTGTCAATAGACGACAACGCTCTCCACATAGGGTTTAATTGATCGAAGATTAGTGATCGATGATAAGTTCTATGAAAATGAGGATATTTGTTTCATGGATTGGCCAGCTAGATCTTCTGACCTTAATCTTATTGAACATTGGGACGCTCTTGGAAGAATAATTTAGTCTCACCATCTCGCTCCGAGAACGGAGTTGAAAACTGCCTTGTTGCAGGAGGGGATCGACTGCCTCAGAGACTTCTCAACTACTGGACAGGAGTCCAGTATGCCGTCACGTTGCGCGACCTGTCTGGCTGTGAGTGGGAACCATATCCCGTATTAAATTTATTTTTAGTTCGATATCACTACTTGGATTTTGGACATTCCCGCACTATGTGCTTTTACTGATAATAATGCGTATACAAGTTGGCTTTTGAATGGCACATCTCTATAAATGTATATCAATACCAAATTTATTTGAAATCTTAGTTTTTCAACACAGTCTGCAATTCCTCTTTTACACACTCGTGTGTTTGCCTGTTTTTAATGGTGCGTGAATACCTGATGCTGTTACTCCCATGCCCACTTTGCTATCAGTAGATTCAAGGCAATATTTCCCGGTGGTGGATATTGACTTTTATTAATTTCTACTTTTATTTTTATTTATTTTTACAATTCTTTAACTCTTTTAAACTGATACCTTTCCAACTATACAGCGTGTCTATAATTTATTCACCGGATGAAGATACTTTTTGAATAATATTAAATAAGAAATATGGAAAAATGACTGACTGAATTTTATTTAGCATTTCAAAGAATTTTATATTATTACACTTCAACATGAGCACCATTAGTTGCTTGAAGCATATGAACTCTGGTTGTTAAACACTTTTGGAGTCACATATTTTTTTTGTGTTGATTCGATTTCTTAATTCTTCGATGCTGCGAATGTCTGCATCATAATCTTGGTTCTTCAAGTATTCCAGAAAACGAAGTTGATTGGTATGATGTCCGGAGAGTGGAATGGGCCATGAAATTGGTCCACCTACACCAATCCGACGATTTGTGAATATTTTATCAAGGAACATATATACATCTGTAGCCCAATGACAGGGGGCGCCATTCTGTTTGGAAAAAAAAAAGGTTGACTTTGTTCTAATTAAGGTACCGAAAACAATCTCAGTCTATCGAAGTAGTCATTCGAATTATTTGATTATTCCGAGAAAAGAAAGACGAATCACTTTGTTATTAGTTAATGTGCATCTGATGTTAACAGAAGGATTATCTCGCTCAATTTACCTTACAAAATGCGGGTTTTCTGATACCCAAATTCTGCAGTTATGTCGATTATCCTATCCTTGAGGAGAGATTAGTCGGCATAACTGTAGAAGGTTTGAACATGAAATGTTCGATTATGAAGATGAACATTCATCTTTGAACACAAAATGTTATGTTATCACTGAATTCGATGTTCTGAAAAAACTGATCATCATTTACTGCTACGGTTAAGATTGTCGATAGAAAATTTTTTACAAACGATTCGACCGTTATATTTCATTAGTTGACAAATCTGCAGTTTATACGCAGTCCGTTTCAACCGGTTATAAACAGTTTTATGAACATTCGGCCTGGGAGTTCCTGTTTGCAGGCTGGCACGGCAAATGGATTACTGGAACTGCACCAAACATATCTTGAATGGCGGAATCATTTTCACTGCTGACGCTTGACCTACCTGGACATTCTTTATGCAAATCATGTTCGGTCTCTCGAAACTGTTTCAACCATCTTTTAATCGATTCTTCCGCTGGTGGAGGTTTCTTAAACTCATGTCGGAATCGGCTGTATTTGTATTCGGACATTTCGTTTTCCATAACTGGAAAATGAACATTGCTTTTTCAATGCACGATGCTATTGCGTCTATAAACAAATAAGTTTCCTGATGCCATTCCCAAAAATTTGAATAAACGAAATTCTTTCAGCGTAAGATTATATCGATATAAATTATTTCCTGTTACTTTGCAAATTTACATTTCAATTTAATTTTATTAAATTATGGGAACCCTGTATATGTTTTCATTTTTTTAGATTAACGTAAAAGACCAAAACATTATTTTTATTAACCGTTAAAGGTATGTATTTGTGGAAGAACTATATTTTATTAAATTTAAGTGAATGGTTTTAACTGTCAATTACAGATACAGGATGTTTCATGCGTATACGTATTGTGTTATACATTCAGATAAATGTCTTACCAACAATAAAGCAAAAATTTTAATTTGTCATTATTAGAAATAGCTCAGTAAAGCCGAACTGACAAATAGGTAGTAACAAATAGTCAGGAGCTGCTGTGTGAATTTATGAGCAAATAAGAAAGACAATGTAACAATTCCTAGGAGGGTAATATGCCTAATATGGTTAAACAATCTGCTCTTATGCATGTTTTTTCTGAGTAATAAGCGAAATATTTTAATAATAATAATAATATGCGCACACACACGCAACGTGTCCACAAAAGTCCTTACCCAGCTTTTCTTTTCGAAACCTTTGTTCTTGTACACACACACATATATATATACTTATTATTACAAAAATATTTTGAATGACACTGTTATTCATGTTTGGCATTTTTAAATTTCAAAAAAGTTGTAAAATTTACGAAATTTTACTTTCTATACGATCCCCCGGTTCCTGTATTTGTATTTATAAAATTAATATTCCTATTATGAAAAATAAAAAACAAAGAGTTTGGCTTCCATGCAACAAAAATTAACCGAGATATTTGATTTCAAAATTTTTGATATTTAACGTCATTTTCAACTTGCTTTGAGGGGTTGGTTAGCAAATAATTTAGAATAATTCGTGATTAATTCCCCCACCCCTTTAATGCCATTCAATGATATTTTAATATTATTTACTAACGCTTAACATATTTTAATTTGTAATTTTGTGACAAATGGTATCTAAAAAGAATTTTCTCATAAATAATTTTCGAACGCTAAAAATACATTATTCTCATGAGGTCGATTACTTTGGAATAAAAATTCTAATAAATATAGAAAAAAAATCTTTAAACTAGAAATATTTTTTTTTCATTTATGAAAACGATTTGTTTCTAAGGTATATTATATTAATTAAGTATTATTATTATTTTCATGTTCCGCCCTAAAGCACTAGATGGAAGGGAGGTATGCTTTCGTGGAGGATTTTCTAGGGAAAATTAGTTCGTATTAACACGTTACACATGGGGAAAACGGCCGTGCAGCCAACCCGTTTGCGGGATTCGAACTTCGGACCGAACTACGAATTCGTGGGCCTATTAACTAGCTATTATGATTTTAATCTTCAGTATAACTTCTCCATTCCATATTCCTCACCAGAATGCAAACTAGCTCTGAGTGCATTTAAATTGAGGCCTTTTAATCTTAATGAGAGAGCTTCTGGCAATCGCATCTCACTGTTAGCATATTTCTCCAGCTTTGCCTAAAATTAGTATTCTGGCTTTAAATTGCTCTGAGCCAAATTTTACGTGTAGTTTTAGACTATATTATCAACGTTTGAGTTATATTGTTGAAGTTAAATAACCACAAATGGTGGCTTCGTCTGTAAGCATAAGTTGTGCTTTATGTTCGATTCAAAACTAAAAATAAAAAGTTTATTTAAAACCTTTTTCAGCACTTTGTGAGCATCTAAGAGTTAACCATATCCAAGCACATTTCGACTCGATGTCCAGCCGGATTACAACCTTTTTTCTGCCAGAGATGATAGATCTGTATACTGAATTCTACATGCTGTGTGCCCAAAAGGATCTGCAAATTGAATCACGTCTTCCTCCCAAAGCACTGTATATGTACAATAAATAAGATTTTAAATAAATAAGTCAAGGTATCAACAGCTCGTTGGTATCATTCTGAAAGATTAGCCGTCCGCAAGGATCATAACTGCGTTGAATTAGGTAGTGTTGTAGTTATGGAAACATTGTTCAAGAGACATTGGTGCAGGTGAGCTGCAACACAGCAGTGCTTACCTATCAGTGATCGCTTCAAATGGACAAGAATTTAATAATGTGTAAACTACCTCAATATGCTTTATACCACCTCAGAGTCGCTTTAAACCCGGAGAAAGCTTTGCAGCAAGGGTTCTTGAAGACTACTCACTATTCTAACAGGCCCGTTAGCAAGTAAAAACTAGAACTTGATTAACTGAGTCAAAATCGCATCGTTGAGTTTCGTGATAACTTGGAAATGACGAAATTTTATCCTAGATTAGGTAGTTGTTGACTTAAAAGTTCAGAGAAGGACATATGCTGACGAGCTGTCCTTTTAAAGCGTGTTATAACTCTATTTTACTATAACAGTATTCATAAATCTTAAGATGCCGAAACATTTTACATTACGTACAGTTGTTCACCGGAAGAATTGAAGGTCGAAATGTTTTCTCATCTGACTTTAAGTAATAAATTATTATGTATTAAAGTGAATCAAACGCTTGGCAATATTTCGGTTGCTTTATTTCTTACTACTTAAATTTACAAGTAAAGCTTGTAAGGTTTTAGTTAAACTAATAAAGTTTTATTTTAATTTAAATCTTTCTACCTCTTCTCATTTTTCAACTTCCCGTTAGAAGAAGTGCGCGTTTTCAGCTTATGCTAATTTGAAGTGGAGCCAAGTTCTATTTAAACCAGAGGTAGAAACCTCTGAGGGTGAGAGAGCTTTTAGTCTCAGATCACAGTCACTCTATTCGACGTTCGCCTGACCAGCTAGCAGTTAAATTCTAAGTCATAGTGCTTGTTACGTGATTGATTATTGAAATAAATCCAAGTGCGTTAGTATTAGTAAATCTTGCTACGCACCATTTAGTTAGAGGCCAACCTCGCGCATAGCTCTGTGAGCAAAGATTAATTTAATTTCTATTTAGCTTTAGTTTTAAATTTACCTGATTGTTCATTTTAGACCCAAGTGTGGTCTTTTACTTTCTGTATCCCTCCCGAGTTGGGAAGTAGTTGTAAATAATATTGATTTAATAAAAGAGGATTTTAAATCCCTTTCAAGTGCAGTTCTTCTACCACTTAATCACAGTATCTACCACCAGAACATAGCTGCATTCAGCTCCCTGTTCCATATCAGGACTTTGAGCTGTTACGAAGATGTTTGCCAAGAATATGCACCGAACACTCAGTCCTAACCAGACAAGCTATCTAACCAGACAACTTTCTGGCCTAATCTTCGATGCCCCAGTGATAGCCGTTCTCGTGCTAGAAGGCAAAGAATTCTTTCACCCCCAGTTTCAATCTGCTCCCGTTTGTTAAAGTACCGCCCGCGAAGAAATGGATCTTAGGGCAATAATCTGACGAAATAAACCCCACACTATAATATAAATTGACGTCAGTATCGATTGCCTCAAATTGCTGGAGTTTCTACTCAGCTGCATGAGATTAGCGTTACCTTGCTATAGAAAAGTTCATTTTCTCTTCGCCAGTGCTAGGTACTTCTAAATGGCCCTAGTTGTTAGGAATGGAGGCAAGCGTTAGTACTATGACCTTTTAAAATGAGCTTCTAATGGTTCCAGCAGCTAAAATTCCAGCAGGCTCATAACATCTCTTGTCTTCAAAGAGCTCCTGCTCCGCAATAGATTCAAGAAGCTGGTTTGCATTGTCCATTGAAAAATCTGAATGTAGCGTGGAAGGTATATGTAACATTAAAAATTGCATCAAATGTCTTCTAACAGTGTTTCTTGCATACTTAATATATCATTAAGGTTTACTAGGAATTTCTTGTACACTTCCACTTGATTTTCTGTCATTTTATAGGTACACAATATGAAAGTACTTGTTGATACAATCGAGATTGTAAAAGTGACGAACCATGATACTTTGTAAAGTGCCCAGTTCGCCTGATAATCTATGATTTCTAGTTTTTGTACCATGCCAATGTTCCTACTGCATCGGCCACCCCATTGCTGATAAAAACAAAAGAAAGTTGTTGATTTATTTCTGTTTCCTGTACGGTGTCATAATCTACGGCTCGTGATTTAGAACCTGGCTGTCGTTCCTGTCAGCTGGGGTTGGTTTCTGAACTACATGGTTGTAGACCTGGGGGTCCAAGGAGCCTTTCCCTTTCGCATGAAAAACCCTTACTGTTTCTTTTGTGTAGTTAATATTCAAACTCCTCCAGGAAAAGCTCTCTATGATTTTAGCTTTGTGTTTCATGTATCTTAACTACAGATGAAATGGTGAAATTGATGATTCAAAGCTATCAATTTATAACTGTCAACGTCGAATGCGTTGTTACCGTATATGACATAGCTGTCAATAATATGATTTTGTAAAAGTATTGCAAAGCTTTCGATTAACCCATATTTCACGTCTGAACTTTCGTGATTCTGATTAGTCTATATATCTAGCATCTTCATTTTTATAGTGTTAGTATGTGCTTATAAAATATCGCAATGCCTACATGAGGTCAAAAATATCTGTGAAACTTGTGAAATTAATACTTATTGATAATAATCTTTTATCCATATCGTTCAGAAAGATTCAAAGTTTTCCTTTAAGGCTAGCAATAATAGATTCTGTACCAACAATATTAACAGCATATGCTTGCCCATTAAGGATAATTTCTATTTATGATATCCAGACACTACTATATATTCATCATTTTGTGAGGATTCGGATCGTATTACAGTATTCTGTATTTCCTGCAGATAAATTGTCTTCAGCTGTTAGTAAGCCTACATTCAGTGTGGTCGATGAACATGGCATTCTGCTATTAAGTCGAAGGCTTATCAAAAGTCAATGCCATTTATTTCGATCCAAACATTTTTTAAGCTTATCTTTCTTGCACATCAGGCATTTCCTGAAGATAACTGAAAGATTAGCTCTCATGGTATGTTAAGTAATTAACTGGCGCTCTGTTTCCTGTTTTAGGTAGTAATTAAGCTATTAGAAAAAATACAGGGCCGTGTTCTGATAAGAAATTGCCTTTGTAAAGCTTTATTAAGGCACTCCACATTCCTTAAAGTTTCTAAATCGCCTTTGTAATTGCAATAATTCATTTTACGATTTCAACGTAAGACTGCCGCTACTGAATCTGGGTTGCATCAATCGATGTCATTGCCTGCTGTCCATCTTATACGAAACCTGACATCACGCTTTTTTTATTTGTGGTTAATTTATCAAGACTGCATAGCAAATTACACTGTTCTTTTGCTCATATTATATGCTTTCAAAATATTATCTGACATATTTATGAACCAACTGCATTGTCCATTGAAAAATCTGAATGCAGCATGAAAGATATATGTAACAATAAAGATTGCAACAGACATCTTCTAATAGTGTTCTTGCATACTTAATAGTGTACCACTGAACTCAGTACATAGAAACTTCTGAAAATATTTGGAATGGATCTGCCTCCATCTTTCTAACTTATGCTAACATTTGGAAGCTTCATCGAGCTTTACACACGTCTGAAATTCTTTATTTGTATACAACTGAACGTTTGAATGAAAGTCTCACAAAATACTGACTGCATTTGTTATTTTTCGAATAATCTCGCCGCAGTTTTCTGTATCATGGTCGTGGATCAATGCTATCATCTTGGTGTCAAGTCCTGATTAAAATTGTCCAAAGCCACTTGTATTGTGTCCTTTTAAAACGTTGTAATGCCTACTTTTCTTGTTTCGATTCAAGAAAAGAGGAAAGACGTTTTCGTACGATTTTGAAAGGGTTCTAGGTCCAAAAATTTATCCTTTTCGAACCACTTTTCATTTCATTTTATAAGTTTCATTCCGTTGCTAGAGAACTATTGACAGTTTTCTGTACATGTGACGAACGTTCTTTGTAGGCATTATATTAAAAGTTATCCCGCTGAAATAAATATCCATGAAACTAAGAATTCTTAATTATATAGATTTCAGATATCACAGCAAACTGAAAACCTTTCGCCATTTATTAAAATTAAAAGCTCTTCTCAATACATTGTTAAAATTCTGAAAGTGTAAAATCACCGTTATTTTGTTGCAAACATCTTCAAGCGATTTAAAATAATCATCAGTTTACAAAACAGTTCCTCAGCATCATCATTAACAAGCATTACTTTAGCATCATCATTAACAAGCGTATGTCTTTCTTTGGTAGCATAAAGTAGCAGCAAACTCCTAACAGACGTTAAACAAATTATGGCTATGTCTGGAAGTTAATAAAATGAATCCTCTCTAAGAAAATCATCAATTTTAAAGAATTTTTTAATTTCATTCTCTAAGATTCAATGATTTTAGTCTTCTATGAAGCAGTCATCTCAGAAGAGAGATATTCCCTGTTGATGTTTATTTACGTTCTAAAAAACATTAGGAACTTTCACAGGTAGTGTTCTTCACAAGAGGGTAAAGTGTAGTTGAAATATATTTTATCAGTATTTCCAGTTGGAAACATAGGCAAGTAAACTGTTTACTTGGTGTAAAACGCAATTAAATTTCAAATTCCTACAAGCTATTAAACAAACCAGAAGCTACAGTAGTAAACAAGTGTTTTATGAATGATTAATGCATTTTAAATATGAATCTAAAGTGCTCTTGATAAAAATGTCGTTCATGTTATTGAAAACTTCATATAATTTTAGAACACAATAAAAATTTAATGAATTTAATATTAAATTTCTTATTTAATTTTTAAAAGGAAACTTGGTAAAAATCCAGCTGTCTGATACGGATTATCACGTTTACGTCAAGTATAAGCGGAAGGAACTGCATCTTCAAGCGAAAACTCTTCCTAGATCCGTGGGATATTTCTTTTCTTCCGTCCATAAAAAACCGACCTTCAAAATCCCTGAAAGCATCCCCCCCGAAAAAAATTTTAAAACAAAATAAAAAAACCTGAAGAAAGTTAAAGTTGGAAAATTTGTTACCACCCGCTTTTTTCCCTGTCCTTAACTAGGAAAACCCAGTAATATAAAAATATATGAAGGGAAATATATATATGTATAAAAAATTTCTGAAGTTTCTCAAAAGAGAGGGAGGGATCTTAAAAAATTTTCCCTTCCGTAAATGAAAGAAAGGGGACTATAGAACACTTCAAGGGCATTCTCACGTGTTGCAGCACGTGATATCACCTTCACTTAACATTTATGACGTCACAACTCCTCCGAAGGGATGAAGGATATTTTATTTTTTTTTTAAATCGATGGATTCGAAGGTGGGACCTGCTAGTATGGTGCGGTGTAGCTCCTTTTCTTTTCTTTTTTTTAGCCTCCCTCTGCTCCTTCCCCCCTCCTCCGTTACAATACGGGACTAGATTAGAAAATTTAACCTAGTTTTTCCCACAACTTTCACTTTAGAAGCACTGTCAGTTGAAAATCTGAGTTTAGTGCTGAAAGGAGAATTCGTTACACCAGTAAAGTCTTCCGTATTTCCCATCTTGTGGAAGCTGCACTAGCGGATCGATTATTTTCTTTTCTTAGGTGTACGTCATGCTCGCAAATGTTTTTTAAGTGCTTTATTTTAAAATGGCATCATTTAATAAACTTAAAACTTTGTCATTTAATTCTATGACAAAATAATTAACACTCCTTTCTGCTTTGGATATTCAAAATCTGCTTTTCTTATTTGGTCTTGAAAGTGGCATGGCAACTGTGGGGCAATAAATAAAGTAGAATGAAAAGAACAAAATATCCGACAGACGTACGCCTCCATAGCAAAACTGAGAGAACTGGCAACGCTTGTTTTACAGCAACGGCTGACAAGAAAATGCACATATGCAACGCTAGTAACACCACACGCCGTCGTTATTCATAACTTCTCAACTCGACTGTCGGCAATTGTGTTAGAATGCACAGTTTGTTTTGCTTAATTTTTTTTTCATGTTATAAGGTATTTCTCCCGCCTTCTTTGCATGCCTTCGTGGTATAGTCGTCAGCACGCTAGGCGCGTAACCGAGAGGTCCGTGGTTCGATTCCCGGCGACGGCATTGCTCATTTTTCATGTCTCCTGCTTCGAAATAACCTAATGTCTGCACAATGTAGTCAAATAATATTGAAGCTGGCCGGATTTCGTCCGCGGGTCGTAGTTTGATGCGTCTGAGCTAACATAACAGTTATCATATACTTTGCTATGTAGGGTGTTTCATGCTGAATGGGATAAAAAGAAAGCATACCTATGAACGCTGTAATTATTTTATTTTCACAAATCAGGTTTACAGTGAAACTATAGTTATCCAACTTTCTATAGATGTTCTATGTATACCCTTCCGGTGACACGGCAAATATCTATGGGATATTCCAGTTCCTGTCACACTTGTGATAATATATCCTTTATTAATGATTCGAGCACTTCAATTATCTCCTGTATCAGTTGCTGTAAGTCCTGGGGAAATGGAGGTACGAACACTTTATTTTTAACAAAACCTCCTAGGAAAAAATCACAAGGGATTAGATCTGGTTACTTCGGCGGCCGACAAGGCAATGGATCGTTTGATCCAGCGTGGCTAATCCAGCGATGGGGTAGACTATGGTTCAGGTACTAGCGTACGTTTTTATGTCAATGTGGTGGAACACCGTCTTGCTTCAGAATGAAGCCGGGAACCGCTTCCTTGAACTCAGGAAGCAACCACTTTGACAACATATCCTCGTAAATGCACCGTTAATCAATTTTTTCACGAAGAAAAAGGAACAGAAACGCACTTTGCCAGAAACGTGAAAAGTGGTTTCATCCATAAACACAAGTCTATTCGTGAATAAATCTAACTCAAACTTATCTTGCAAATTCTCACAGAAAGCTTTAAGCAGCTGTTTGTCGGAAAGTTTTTGGACGTTTCCGTAAGATATGCCACACTGTTACATGAGGCACACTGAGTTCAGAACTCGCACGGCACGTTGATTTTGTGGGTCTTCGTAAAAACGTGTCACGGATTTTCTGAACCACTTCTGTTTTGGCTGCTGTTCGTCTTAGTTTTCTTACACAAGCAGCCCACGTCCAGAAATTCCTTCACCCACCGTTCGATGTTTGCAGATGCTGTAGTTCATGACTAAATTTCGTGTGAAAATGTCTTTGAACGATAAAGGATAATGTTTTCGCGTATTTCAAATCACAGTATACTTCTGCATAGATAGTATTTGAATAATCTGCATAGATGGTAATCACTAATAATAATCACTTAATAGTGCCTCTAGCAGTGATTTCAAAACCGGAAGATTTTTCGCTGTTGCCAGATAAATCTTGTGTAATTGTAGTTTCAGAATTAATTTGGTTCAGCTTAATAAATCAATTATAGAATTTGTATTATACTATTCTTTTTGCCCTATTCAATATGAAATACTCTGTATATCCAGCTTAAGCTAAATTCTGCATTGTGCATTTTAAGCCGCAAAAGCAGGGTGGTTGCCAATTAAGTATAACATTTACATTTCATCTCCCATAGGTCCATATCTGCAACTAAGGGCTATAGTTGCAATTTTGCAACTATGAGTAGCTAGCATAGTTGACTTTCTGAAGTACATCTTTGTTCCAAGAAGCTATAGAAAGGAGAAAAGTATACAATTTAGAAATAATTCTATTGTTAAAAAAACTTCATTAAAAAAAAAGGAAAAAAGCCCTGGAATTCTATTTTAGAAGTGACTAGTCTAGGTTTATAATGCAGTTACTCTATGGATTCTTTCAAATTGAATTTTGCTACTTATTAGAATTCTTTTTATCCAAATTTTATTTGTTCTTTTTAATTTGTTCTCCTGATACTGCTTTCACACCTATATCAAAATAAATCACTCAGAAAGTAAATTCACATATTTATAATCACTCTAATTCATATGTAACTTCTAATTTTAACTACATTTTAATGGTGTAGAAAAACTAAACATGGTTTATATTATTAATGTGAGTGCAGACTGGATATCCTACTTTAATTTTTGAATGCCTTAGTTTTTTTGGGGGGGGATGGATTAAAGAAAAATTATGATTCCAAGTTGGATTTATTTCTGTAATAAGTATTAAAGCATATCATCAAAGTTTCGCTTTATCTTTTCTGTCTAGTTCTTCAGCTATTTAAAATAAACACTATAAAAGTCTTCATTGGAGGAACCGCCAATTTTTTTCTCAGTAGCCATTAGCCACTACAAAGGCCTGAAACCATAGTCACTTTATTATGGAAGCATCTAATAGGTGGGCCATCATACCTCCCTTATGAAGGGACAGACATTTTACATCCATGCCTACTTCGGGATTCCAACCCAGGCCCTTCAGTACGGTACTCAGAGTCATCAGCCACTTTCCCATCTAGGGGCTTGGAAGATCCTCCTTTGCTGAAGGGATTACAATTTGAACTACTTCGAAATGTTCCTCCGCTGTTTTGTTGAATGAGTATTAATGTATAACAAACATGTTCATTTTCTGAGAAAATAATTCTTATTCGGATAAAAGTTACTTCTGGTTATATTAGCAAAAATGATCTAAAATGATTATAATTTTAATTCAACAACAATGCTAGTGACCAGTTTCAAGCAATGACAAAAGATTCCAGATGATATGACTAAAAAAATCCTGCTATTAAATCAAAACCCAGACTTATGGAGATGCAAGTACAGAAAAACATTAGCACCCATCTGATGATTGTATGAATACTTTTTTAATGAACCCTGATCTCAGTAAGGTATTTTTAGGATTATCTTTTCAACACATCTGATTACCTAGATCTTGTTTTTTATTATTCATGTTATAAATAGAACCTTAAGAGACGATATCATTTTAAAAAGCAATTCTAAGGTACAAAGGAATCCATTCTGCAAACAGATAGCTGCTAAGTCTTCATCTGGCCCTTTACTATACTAATCTGATTCCATTGATCCTGGCTCACATGGGGATGCGCCATCGACAGACAGCTTTCAGCTAAATATGTTTCTAACTCTTATTTTTAGGAGTTATCTACCATTTGTATGCTGCAACAGAAATTTACTTGTGCAATTCTTCATGTATGAGCTGTCTCAATTGAATTTTTTTGGTGATGATTTTTGCAGCAGAATGCTGAGATCTGCAAACAACACCATTCAAATCTAGTTCTTATACATTACTTGGCTGTTTCTTCATGCACATTTCGTTTGCTAAAAGTGTTTTGAAGAGGTTACTATCGATTCTAAATTTTTCTGGAATCGCGCCCAGAATAGTTGGTTTATAGAATCCTTTTTTAATAATACCTCATGGAAAGCTCGTATTTTATGTCTCAGGAATAAGCTACATACGACATCTGAAAACCTTACAATATTAAAAGAAATTTCACGAGCAAGACATTTTAGAATGGCTTATATTTTATAATATATAAATATTTGAATTTGTTTTCTTTGATAGTTCGTTTAAATAATTATTTTCCTAATAGCTTTCCAGGTTGTATTCAGCATACTTTACTTTATAACAGAGTTATTTGCTGTATTTTTAAAGCAAATAGCTCCAAGCTGACTTTATAGTTTGTAAAGTATCTTTTGCGCAATATCATTTGTAAGATTTTCTTACTGAAATCTCATTTCAGTGAAAGATCTCACTAGATTATACTGTTGCATATGCTGTTTCTTATTAATGTACACGAAGTTGCTAATGAATGTTAATAAAACGCCAAAACCATGAAAAATCTCAGACACGTTATAACTGAATCCATTACATTGAGCGTATAATCAAAAAGTAAACATAAGTTAAAAATCACAGGGCTAAATATTTGCCTAATTAAACTACACAGACAGAAATTCCACAGCAAATTACTGACGAATCTGACGAATTAATTTTTATCAATTCGCCTTAAAGTATTTTACAATTTAGAGTCATTTACTTAATCTAGTGATCAGCTAAATAAATTAATAGCAATACCGTGTAAAACACACGACTCATAGTCTCTTGCCGTAAAGAAATAGTTCAGGAAGCTTATAGAATACTTCAGCTGTAGAATTGTATCTGCACTTCTGCAGCTAATGAAGAAGGTTTTGTGTTTAAACTTCAGAAATTGTCCTCCAATAAACTATTTTAGGCTATCTAGGATAAAAGAAACTTTGGTTTGATAACTCAACATCAGGACATCTTTACAAAGAAATATTATATTCGCAGTATTAAAGATTAGGCTGTTAGTATAGAGCTTAGAAAAGAAATAACCCTTCTTATATACCTTATTTCAAAATTTGCAAAGAATTACACCTCTTATCAAATAATTCGTGGTATTGTTGTTTTTAGCCTGTGGTGTTATTTTTTAGTTTATGATCCTATTAGGAAATGCACTGGAATTTTTTCTTCTTTTATATGAGAATGTGTGATTGTATCTTTGATAGAAATTTTGCATTAATTTACTCTAGCATATTAGAAATACATTTTATTTATTACGCTTGTAGTATTAAACAACAATTGTTACAAAAAAAGAATAAGTAAAAATAAATTATAAAATAAGTCGCTTTCTTATGATGCTGAATTGCATACTTCTATAATAGAGATGATAAGTAAAAAATTGTATTTCTTGTTAACTGAGGAAAATTTATTCTTATATTACTGATCTTCTTTTGTTTTGTAAGAAATGGGATTTTATCGTTAATTTAAAATAATAACACTTCATCGAGGTTTCAGAAGTAAAAATGGAGTTGCAAATAGAGTTCTTGAAAAATAATTTACTTTTTAGTGTAAACTGATTCTTAAGTATATTAATAAAATTTAATTACCATAAATTTGCTACCAAATTTGCAAGTTCCTTTTTCTAACTTGGTCAACCCAACGCAGGTTCAGGAAGCCGTAAATTTTGAAGTGGTGACGGAAGTAATAGTAATTTTTATGCTCATTATTTTAATAAAAATGATTGCTTGTTTTTAATATTTAATATTCAAAAATTATATATGATTCTTCCTAATGAGTGATGAACTAAATATTTTACGAATTTAATCCATATATCGTAACTATTGAATTTAGGTTGTATCGAAAAAGTTGCGTTAAAGAGCTTTCATAAGAATTATTAATTATACTTCTTTAAAAACTAACATTAAATTTTCATGATGAATGCGCAAAAACTACAACCGCATTATCAAAGAGACAAAGTTACAAATTAAACAAAGGGACAACGTATGCCTTATTGAAAAATAGATTTTGTTTGCAACTGGATTCAAATCGCAATGCTAGATTATTGGAAATGCATTTTGTAATTGATTGTTAATTAAACATCCCTTTGAGTAAAATCCAATCAGCCTTTGGTTTTTCTTTTAAAGTTTTTCGATCGATTGGTGTGCTTAACGTTGCAGATCCGTTGTTTTGGGAGGCATTTGAAAAACAGAGAGATGCGGATTGAGAAAAAGAGAGAATTGATCATTGTTCATTAATCTTTGATTTAAAACTTTTTTAATATGAGTAATGTTACCAGACCATTTGATGAGGAAGGTATATCAAAAGTGACTGTATGCTTTAATGATATTGTGTGTACTTTCAAAAACTGCTGCAGTGTTCTAAGGGTACGCTATTGAAGATCCATACGTGTGTCTTAATTAGTAGTTAATGCAATAATTGTACGTGATTATCTTGACAAATGCCTTTGTCATCATTAGATTGGTCACGAAGTAGTACGTCTATGAGAACTTTATTAGTCCATTAAACTCTATTAGAGGGTTTCTGCTTCCACCCTCCTCCCCGTCCTGGAAGTTTCACTGAAGTATCCACTAATAGAAATTAGTAATGGAACCGAACATTGAAATCGTACTAAAGATGCAATTCAGAAAACAACACCTTAAATGCTGCAAAGTGTGTTCTGAAGAACAGCTTATGGCTTTGATCTTTGTAGAAAGATCATGTGAAGACCGATAAATAAACAGACCCAAATCTGTGTGGCATATCTTTGAAATAAGTGCGATGAATCCTCTTAGATGGTCACCTACCAGATGATTTTGGCCTTCTGTGATAGTTTGAGAAGAGTGATGCTCAATACCGCAGTCTGTCTGGGGTGTTGGACAATGAAATTGAAATGCATGTATCGAGAGTATACACAGCATTAATATAGTGTAGCCTCTTTTCTGGAGACCTTTACTTTAATAAATTTCCTTGGAAATGACCGATGTAAGTCTTGTTCAGTTACTAAGGATATGTTTAGCCTTTCATCTTGTAAACCAGTGACTGTTTCATTTTCATGATAATGGCGGAGAAAAACATTTTTTAACATTATACTAAAAGGTACTCCAGCCAAGTTCAATAGTGTTGAGGTCAGAGGGTTGCAGGATGTGGAAGACACTTTACGAACTATAAATTCACTTTCAAACCACTCCGTGGCCCACGTGAACTGGTGCATTGTCGTGA
Source organism: Stegodyphus mimosarum (assembly GCA_000611955.2). Classification (NCBI taxonomy): domain Eukaryota; kingdom Metazoa; phylum Arthropoda; class Arachnida; order Araneae; family Eresidae; genus Stegodyphus; species Stegodyphus mimosarum. The sequence goes on along the minus strand of KK121261.1, from coordinate 341,804 downwards.
GGCTACACAGCATGTCCTTCTTTGGCATGCAAAATTTAAACTACTGGATGAACTTAGTTCACCAATAATCCTAGACCGTGATCTGACCGTTAGTAACAATGAGCGTTCCCATAAACTTATTCTACACTATGTGTCGTCACCAATCTTCTCTGCGTGTATCATTCTGGATATAAGATAGTCTCAGTCCAGCTCTGCATATGCGAATTCTCGCAAAGTTGGGAAAGCTGCTGGGTGAACTTATAGACACATTTTACATTATGTACCATCCAAATTTTGTGCTTATGACACAACTGAAACTAACGTTAAGTATGGGAGCTGATTAGCAACAGCTTTGCTTTGAATTCTCAACTGTGAGTATAAATATTGTCAGGCACCCAACAAGTAGCTTTTTGTAGAAATGGGTGAATTCAGGAAAATATTAAATTTTGCCATAATTTGATTAGTCGCTGTCGTATGTTTTTTGGGTTACAATATTTTAACATTCAACAATCTTCTTCTCTCTTATCTGCAATTACCCTAATTAGAAGAAATTCTTCACTTTTATGGAGGGTGTAGATAGAAATGATGCTGGATATTGTAGTCTTCAGTGGCTCAAAAAAGTACCTCGTATATTATAAGAGCTGCACTAGCCAGATGAATACCAACAATTTGTACTCTTTTGAACACCGATACATCACCCATTTATTCCTTGTAGTTCTCCATGTTTGAAGTCAGTATCTCTAACGTCACAACTCTGTTGAGATTGATAAAATTCGAAATCATTTATGTTTTAGGTTCCAAGTGCATACGCTAGAGTGAAATTTGAAATTCTATATCTGCCAAGTGTTTCAGTTTCATTTTTCAAATGCTCTGTATTCTTAGGAAAGCTGATTCTTTCAGGAATGGTCATCTTATGGAGATGGTTTTTACGAGTTGATATATATTTAGGTATTTTAAACTCCTTTTTTCTTGATTCGCATTATTTTTCAAAATAATAATGATTTTTAGACACCTGCATAATAATCATAATTTATACGCATTACTACCAATTACTAGGTGTTGCTGCAGAAGTTTTCCTATGTGTTATACAAAGGTATAAATTTCTCTGTTACGCTATATACGATATCGTTCTTCTAATGAATGTTTTATCATTCATACTGATTTCAATTAAGAAAATATTCCAGCGCCTTATTAGTTCCAGTAAGACGTACGCAGAAATAGCAAATGTCTTCACCGAAATGTATTTTTTTCCTTTAAGGCGTATTTCTTCATTGCTTAGCATTCATTCAACATATTTGACTAGGAAATATTGTATGTATCTGCCAAGTCTTGCCAGGTCGTGTTGATACAATACTTCTGAAAATTTCGCTTGCTGGTAATGGTACTAAAGCGTCTGTTTGCGATAGCTGGAAATAGTTAACAGGCAAAAGTTCTATAAAAGAGTTCTATAAAGATCTGTCTTGACGAAAATTTGCATTTTAAACTCGGCCGATATTTCAGCGCGAATGTCTTTATGATAAAACATAGGTTGAATTATACCGTATAAATTTCTCTATTTCTCTCTCTATATATATATGCTAATATCTACGCAAGGAAAGCTTCCATGCTTTCCAACGTTATTAACAGAGTACTCTTACATCTATTTACCATAACATTTGCTTAATTCTACGCCAAAATAAAGCAATAGTTTCAACAATCTAATTTGATGCGATTATCCTCTCTATTTCATTTATGTGTGGATGTGTGTTCATATTTAGAATTGATAGAAACGTTTTCCATTCCAGATTGATTTAAATTAAAAAGAAAATAAAAGAAAAATTTGCATTTCGTTCTCAAAAATCAATTACTTTCAGCATCGAAATGAAAATATTTATGAAATGCTTGAGATAATCATGAGTGTTAATTTTAAAATTACCATTAGATGCGTCCGTAACAGGCAACCTAATGATGAACTGCTTAGGAAATTAAAAAGCTGAAACCTGGATCTCTGTAAAAATTACGCGGATGCAGTTCTTTCAGACATTTGGCTACAGAAACACAACCTATGTTTCGCTCCCGGGGGGAGGGGATTTCCCCCCTTCTTTAGCTACTAGATCTATCGAGTTTGCTTGCGATGACTTACTTCAAAAGTCGATGTCGAATTTGGAAATTAATGCTAATTCGAACTACAAGGAAGAAGAATCGCCAGTTGGTGGAATTTCGTACTTAATTTAAACTGTAAGCTATAAGAATTGCACGTAGACTTCTAAATATTAGCTTTAAGTACGATCCCCCCTTCCTTCATCTAATGATTTGAGTAATCCTTTTAATTTATATTTCAGCTAAAGATTTGAATGAAATGTCAGTAATATTACTTGCTTACTTGTTCGAAAGGCTAATTGCGTAAATGCCGAATATATAATATACATTCTGTATGTTCTTTGAATCCTTAATTGGCCATTTAGTTCACATGAAAATTTTCAGATTGCATAAGATGAAATACGTGGAATGTTAAATGTGCGGCAGAAATTCCTCCTAAGTTCTGTCTTGTCATTGCTGTTTGCCGTTCGAAATTGACATAAATTATGCTAGTTATCTCTATCATAATTTTTAATTTCAAGCATTTAGAAGTGATAGCTTTGATAATTATAATTATTACCAAAAATGAAAGGTTGCTATGAGAAATTACTAGTCATACCAATGATTTTTTAATTTATAATTAGTTTTCTACGTATTTTTATTTTTAAAATTAAATATAATTTTTTAAGCTGTTAGTGAAATATTTTAAAAGAAATTTAACGTCGTTGCACGCACCAAAACTTTGAAATTTGGCACTGAATACTTGCACTTTTAATGAGCTCACAAAAACTTTCTCTTTGGCTGTTAAGTTCAAATTTTCACTCAATAAATTTCGGAAACCTTAACCATAATAATTAGTTTCTTCGAATATTGGAACAAATGCAAAAAACAATAGAAAAATGTCCTTTAATTATGTCTCTAATCTTCAAACCGAATTGCTGTTCCTAAGCAGTGCTGGGAGAAAGACCCTTACCTGGTCTTGCACATCTGTATGGCTACATTCCGAATTTTTTATAGACCTAATTTATGCGAAAAACAAATTATTAGGAAATATGCAACTTATAACTTTTATATATCACTCGTTCAAGCAGGATTGTAATTATTCATTTAATCTGTGCGATTCTGCATCCTTATTTTCTTAATACAGATGTATGAATTACCTGCTGTTAAGACAAAGAATTGCTTACGGCAAATGTTTGTTTCGGTGTTTATTTCTTCAATTAACTGTTTATATTTTAAAGAAAACAGTTAAAAATTTAGAATTTAAAATTAAGGAAGTTCTCAACTAGAAGTAGCCAAAGAAATTTAAAAGTAATAAAAAGCAGAAGGAGGCTGAATGCTATTTGTGCTTTAGTTAAATTAAAGCCTCTTACGCTTTTGCGTAAAAAATCGCATTACATAAAGAAGCTTTCATTTAAAAAATTATTTAGAATTTAGCTGCGGTAAAATAAAGTCTGTTTTATTAATAATAAAGAGAGAAAGGAAAGAGGGTGGAAAAAACAGAAAAAAATAGTTTTTTAAAAATAAATAGCATAAAACACTCGATAATGATTAATTTTTATTTAACATCAGTGAGAAATAAAAATTTAATTTTATCGGTCTTTTGCAAAGTGTACCTTGAACAGTATATAATATGGTACCTTATAAGGGATCTTCTCTTTCCTTACCGTGTACAATCATGGAAACATGTCCGGCTAACAATCGAAAGGTCCGGAGTTCGAATTTCAGCGACAGCCCTGCTGATTTTTCATGTTTTCTGCTCCAAAATAAACCTAATGCATGTTTGCATGGTATAATTAATTACAAGCTTATCTGATGCCATTGTTTATAAATTTCAAATTGTGTGTGCAGTAATAGCTGAATAATATAAAAATTCTTAAAATGTATGTTTATTTTATATTAATTTTATATTGCCAAATTGGAAGAAAGAAATAATTCGTAACATATTTTGAGAAATATGTATCAGTCATAATGGCATCTGTATACTTGCATTTTTCATGTAAGAACTATTATTTTAAATAAATCGTCTTAATTGTTAGTGTCTTCCAAATTACTATATCATGCCTACAGAAGTATTCCGTCTTTTAAAGATGGCTTAAAATATAATGTCTTCCGCGTACGTTAACTAAAATGGGACAGTTATTTTATTTAGTCAAATATTTAGCATTAGTCAAATAAACTTAAGAAATATCTTAAATATATATCATCTAAAGATAGCAAACTAAATAGTCGTTTGCATTAAAAGCAATTGTATACATCGAAGTGTGTCTCAATTCTGTATATATGGTATGACTTAAATGTGGTGAAACTTCAGTTGTTAAATTTCTACAAGCTGAATATCGAAATGCAGATTTCGAAATTAGTGTTAACTTCGAAATGAATTTAATTGACCCCCCCCCCCAAGTTTTGGCTTTTTCAAATTCGACTGCACTTCTTTTTCTACCTTTTCAATGAGATGCTTTAATTCTAGCTAATTTGATTCGCTGCGCTAATATGCAATATGTTCGTGAATTGATAAAGCATTTATAAAACAGCATATATATGCAGTTATTACGCAGTACGAGTTTTTATATTCTGTTTTATTAACACTGTTTCGTTTGTTCAAATATTTGACTTTTTATATCATACTTTTCAAATGCTCATCGATTACTTAAAGTTTTAATGCTTAAATTTTATTGCAAGATGTAAATACATATAATATGATTTCGAATTAATAATTAATTTTCCTTTCCAAATGATCAGGAATAAATCGGCTTCCACCATTTATCCAAAGGAATGCAATGAGAGAGCTAAAGTTTTCCGAAATGACTCAATAGACGTTCACCTGTATAATTACCGCACGCACTCGTACAAAATTCTCCGAAGACATCATTAACGGCAGAAGAGATTAGAAAGTCGATGATTGCTATCTCTGGACTGACGTAACGGAAAGACGAGAGCGCAGTTTCTATGCCGACGCATAGAGGGCGCTGTTACCAAAGAATTTTTTTTTTATGCTGAGGATCATCACGAAGCTGCCCCTTCTCCCTACACATGCAAACACGTAAGGAAAGAGGGGACGGGGCCGAAAAGAATTAATAATAATAACAAAAAATTTAAAATATTACACCTTTTTTTAAAAAAATTAGGTCGCGAAGAGGGTAAAAGAATGCTTCGATGTTTGTTTATCTTTTCATCCACATCACAACGAATTCTGTTACAATATGTAACGTTTAACGAATTAAAATAAAAACTAGTTTGAACTTTTTGAAATTGCTTTTACAGCTTCTTTAACTTACACTTGCTCTCAAAATAAATAAATAAATAGGTAAAATTTAAATTAATTTTTATTATTACTTTTTCTTCAAATGCTAGAGCGCGTTATTTAAAACAGGACTTTTACATTAAAAGCTTTGCAAAATTGTCAAATGAACAAAAATAACGAAATAAGTAGATTTAGTGATGTGTAAACTTTAACGTAAAGGGATTTTTTATTAGGTGTATGATTGTATAAATTCTTAATTTCATATTGTATATTTGTGCTTGTTCACAGATAACACTTAAAAGCAATGTAAATAATATAATCTAGACAACGACCCTATTTTTTTTATTTAGATTTTTTTGTACATTTTTACAGTGCAATATTAAATTCCATGTACATATATATAAACTAATATTTAAAGAACGAAAATTAATTTAACATATTATGCAGTTTGCTTAAATCATAACTGAAAATAAATTTTCTGTTTTAATTCTAAATTTTGCACATATTCCTAAAATTAGCTATTAAGAGTGTAACCCCCCAAAAAATCATAAGACTGATTCATTTACTATTTTGAAATTATTTTCATAGTTTGTTAGATGTATCCTTTAAAAATCTTAGTTTTAAAAATAAATTAGTTATTGAAAATATAATTATTACAGTCGTTTATTTTTTATGTTTGATGTTAATTTCCCTTCTCTCAGTTGCAAAAAGGAAAATAGTAGCAATAAAAATACCAATGGGAGAAATGATGATAAAAATAATCAGAGTGTTCCTAGTATATTTATTGTTTACGTATGCATTTAACTCAGCAGAATTAAATAATGTACTTAAATAATGTGAAAAATAATATCAACCTTTTACATTTATGGGAAACATATTGAAAAATTCGTAACAAAATCATAAAAATGTGACAGAAGTTACGTTTTTCTTCAAAGCTGTGGGTCAACAAAAGCTGCGTTAACGTTTTTCTTCAAAGCTGTGGGTCAACGAAAGCTGCGTTAGCATTTGACAGATATTTCAGTTCATACAAAATAAATTTTTGGTTTAAAAAAAAGTAAACTTGATATGTTTCATTACATTGATATGTTTTAAATTTCATATGTAATTGTACTAGAACTTTTGTTCGGAATTACAGTTTTCTCGTGAATTTTTTTGCTTACAACACGTCTGCAATATTTTAAATTTTAAATCTCAGATGTTAATATTCTCACGTATTTGTCCTTTAATTTGAGAATGTTGACTCATGGTTGAAAATGTAGTAATATTTGCTGAGGTCATAAAAATTTCCTATTTATATCGTTTATGTATATTTACTCGTTTATGTATTCAGATTTTTGTACAATTTATTTAATTTGTGAAAACACATACATTGAGAAATCATTTAAAATAGAGGGTTTTTCCCCCCTCCCAAAGGGGGGTTTGTCCCTGAAGGACTACTGCTTTCGTTTTGCGATTTTGAAACTGTTGCCACCAAATATTATCTCACCTTGTATTATATCTCAAGAAATTAAATAATGAAGAATCTTCATAAATATATGTATGTTTCTCGCAGATAAAACAACCGTACCTAGAGTCATCCAATTTTGAATGACGTAATCCTACTGCAAATATGGGCATCTTGAAGCCCAAATTTGAAGTTTGGAATTTGTTTTATTATCGATTTCTTATTTTTTAAAACTTTAACGAATTTTTGATAAACAAACTCATGGATTTCAAATCGAGCAATGCCAACGATGTACAGAAAAAAACATTTTTATCTCCAGCGCGTGAGACTGTGTATAGGAAATTCTAAAGATATGCTCAGTTTAAAATTATTTTGTGATATTACTCTTTGACTAAATTTGATGGTTAAGTGCGAAGAGCATGTTATTTGATAAATAAAGGTAATACACAAAATGTTAAAAAAAAAAAACGCCGCTTTGGACGTAATAATTTAAAATCTAAAACATTTCAGTTTCTTTTTTTCATTGTTGGTTGCGAAATTAAATAATTTAATTTTTAATTGTAACACTATTTATGATTGTTGCTGTTTCCTTCATTTTATTTTGTTTTCCATTTTTTGTCATATTTGTATAATAACGTTCTACTTAAATTATTTTTTTAGGATAAACAGAGTGAGAGGCTCAATAGGAAATAAATTTCAACAATTTTTTCCGCCGTAACTGAAGCGCATAACGGAAGATTGATTCCAAGAGAAATATGAAACGTATGTGGAATGGAAAAAGAACACAGTTCGCCTTCTTGCCAGTCATATAAATCATCATGCGAATGGACTAAGCGAAAAACAATTCTTTGTTTGTGCAAATGCTCGAACGCAAAATATTTACTTTCTTCACAAAGGTACAACTTTGATATTTCAGAAACCGAATCACGCACTTCCAACGTTTTCTTTCTCTCAGGATCTGAGATATACAGAGCAGTTACAATCCTTGTCAGACATGGATGACTGCAAAAGAATTAAAAGATATGACTTCTGTATTTATGTATTCCGTATATTTTTAAATACTTAATCAAGTTAGCAGAGGAATGCAAGTGCCACACTAACTTCTTCTCCTTTCTTTTTGCTGCTGTTGTTGTTATGTAAATAACATACACATCATAAAAGTCTCGCACGTTCATTATCATATACAAAAGTTTTGCTGCAAACAAGGTTAGCATTGTAAAATTCGCAAAACTGATTTTATCATTAATACTAATAAATTTGGAAAATAATTATCATAAAACTAATATTTCGGAACCATTAATACTGTAATTCAGAATACGAATTATCAGTATTAGAAGGTAGAAGAAGTGTTATCAGTATTACTGGTAGAAGCTAGGCTCAGTACCTCTGAGTACCACAAGTGATTGAGGTATTGCTGAGTATAGCTAATATGGATGATGTGAGCAAATGTCACTTGTGCGGAACTGCCATGTACGCAAGTGTCATATCACCGCCACATATACATACACATAAAAACATACATTTGTATAGAAAGTAATATCTTAAACTCTTTTTAAATTGCTTCTGTCTCTATCCTGGTGTTGTTATCAAGGGGCGTTTATGGAGTCGCGTTAGGTTCTGATGTCCGAGGAGCCCGAAATTGTTAATTAATTTTTTTTTAAAAGTGAACGTATAAGATGGGGAGCCATAAACCTCTGTAAAGTCGACTCTTCCCTCCGCACTGAATAAAATAAATGCGAAAATGTGCACTCCAAATTTAAGATTTAAGGCTTGTGCTATTTGCAGGACCTGATTACTGCCTATGTCTAACCTCATGTTTTAGAAGGCCCCAAAATCTTGTATATTCCACATAATCACTTTTGTATAAATAAAAAAAAGTGGGTGTTGCTGATCCTGGAAATAATGCTAATTTAAGTCCCTGAATTGGGACTTGCTTATATGGATTTATTGGAATGAATTGGTGACTTTACACCCACGATTGTTTTTGTGGATTTTTCTGTTTCAAAGATTAAGTATCATTACTATGTTTCACCATAATTTTTATTACGTGTGTATAAATTATTTTATTTACAAGGTATAAATATAGCATACTGGCATCCGAACACATGTAAATATTATAAGGATTTGCCTTTGGTGTTAGGCAGTAACCTATATTCATAAGTAACAAATTGGTTATTTGTTCAAATATAATTTTTGTGTTCGCATGTTCTCTGTTGCACATATAACACAGAAATTTTTGGAAATTCCAGTATTGAAAAGTATATTCTAGTACTCTAACACATAGACATTGAATTTCTTTTTAATCTTTCTCCCTATATGAATGATTTTTTAGAGAGCTTGGAAAATTATGTGCTCAGTGTGACAAAAATGATAAAAATCCCCCCTGCATGCAGATATATCCACAGTAACATATTGGGTACTTTAATTCGCATAAAGTTCGTCAAGTCCATTTTTTATCAATGAAGAACGTAAACAAACTAAAGTGTTTTTATGTAAATAGTCGCCTCCTCTTAAAATAGGCATATAAGGTATTTGAGGTAAAAGATCAATGTTGTTTGAAATTAAAGCATAAGTTTCATTGATAATTTCTTTGAAAGCATTTTATGATTTTAATAAAATGAAAAGGAAATAATGCACAAGTGTTTTATATTTTTTCAAGAGTGTAATCTTTCGATTATCGAAGCTAGGCTTGGTAACTGTTAATAGAAAAACAAATAAATAAGCCTAAGCTATATATGTATTTCCCCATAAATTGATATGAATACATTTTTCAAAATAAGGAGAAATTTTTGTGAATGTATATTTTAAATGCATATATGTGCGTATGTATCTGACCATAAGAATTTATTCTGTATTAAAATGTATAAAATAAATAAAGAAGTAAATTTAGTCTTTGTAACAATTATAATTTTTAAAATATTAATTTTATTATTTTAAACACAGTTCTTACATATAGCTAAATATAAATGTTTGTGTATTCAGATATGTATGTCTATATGTACATATGCCTGTGTATGTGTTCTTTAAATATTATTCATTAGTAAAAATAGTGCGTGATACATGTATATAATCTCACAATTTTTTTAAGCATAACTATAGCAATATTATTTCCGCCCAATAGTGCTGCTGAAAATTCAGTCAATTATATATAAATTAGTAAGAAATTTAGAATCTAATTCACAAAAACATGAAAGAACTTAATTTATTTATTTATTTTCCTTTTTAAATAACAAAATATTGTAAAATAAAGTAGTTATGGTCAGCTAAAATATTTTCTTTTCGTGACCTGAAGTATTGAATTAATTGTGATAAAACTTTATCAATTTATGATTCTTTCATTAATATTATTAATTTCTTCCTTATTCGTATTCATTGATTTTTAAGACTTCTCATTTGAGTATAATGAAATGTGCTATTCTTTTAGTGAATAACATTATATTTGAGTTCCTTTTTGTCATATTATACCATTTCGGCAAAAAAATTAATACATCCACAGTTAATTCGCATTT
>KK121261.1:316267-331545 GCA_000611955.2 Stegodyphus mimosarum | reverse complement strand
ATTTAAATTTAACATTTAAATATTTTAGTTCGTTTTTTTAGTAAAAATGTGTCGAAAACATTTAAAAATAAATGAAAATTACTGTTATTAAATAAATAAAAACTAAATGTAATTATGCATATATTAAATTTACTAATTAATCACTTTGTGGTAAACTATAGAGTGTCTTAGATTTATTTATATGATTCATTTGAGCTTAAAAATAATGTACATGCGTCGACTACGTACTGAAATAAAGGAAGTTAAAGTAATAATACTTGTTTTTGTCCATTGCATTCATATGCAGTGTTTTCTCCATACCTACTAAACCGTGACCAAATTAAAATAAAACAAGAAAATGATTATTATCTGTAAAATACAGCTTACAGAATAACATTTCTTTATTATTATTTTTTAATTTTTGAAAATTTAGAAATATTAAATAATGTAATTTTTTTAACTTATTCTGTGCCAGGTACGTAATTTACAGCATTAGAAAAAAATATTAATTACTACAAACTGCGTATGTTCATAAAAATTAACAAATTGTCAGTTTTAATGAAAAATAATGATCAATAAAAAAATTGATAAAATTTAAAAGGACCTAACTGATTTGCCGAATGGGAAAACTGAGAATCCGCTATGCGCAAGGGTATTTGGAAAATAAACTATGCGTTAATATGTTTCGCACAGTGGCAGCACTTACCAAGGACTACCTGACCATTGTTTCCGTTCTGCTTATGTGTCAACTTCCGAACTGTGATTATCTCTACGGATTTTATTTTGCCAGAACGTGATTTTATATAGTAACGTAAATAAATAAATAAATAGGTTAAAAATATTTATTTCGTTTATATAAGATAAAAAATACTTTTTATGAGAGATTTTCTGTATTTGTTTATTGTAGATATTATGGCGCTTTCAATGACTCCCATAAAATAGACAGGTAATTATGGATATTTATGAGACACAAGACGGTTAATTACGTTTTGTACACTGCTGCAGAAATGGGCTGATAATTAATTACATAGACAATTATGCTGTACTTTGTCTGTCATAAAATGTTTATATTTTAATTAACAATATGTATATATATATATATATAGATAGATAGATAGATAGATAGATATAGATATAGATATATATGTCTGTGTGTTAATGTATTTTAATAATCCACGAAATGTTATAGCAGATTTCGGGGGCATTGTTTTTACATTTTTTATAATGTACAAATTTATAGTTTTAACCATTGTATGCAAATGAAAATTTAAATTTTTTTTCAAAAAAAAACATTAAAAATAAAATTTTCATTGTTATATTTTAAATAAATTTTGATTATACCGAATTATTTTTGTGGTAACTTTATTGTCGTGAAAATTTTATTACAAATATAAATGATTAATTAATTAAATTTAATTTTCTAAAATTTAGAACCACAAATTTTTTTTTAATTTGGTGAGGTCATTTCAGTCACATTAATATTAACAATTTTTTAAATAGCTGCCAAACAGTAATTTTTACTGTATTTGATAGCATGTGCATCATGCAGTGAAATGCTAGATGAATTTTCAATAAAGAACAGGATGACATATTCACAATATCAGCGTGTTAATGACCAAATAAGCAAACAAATAAAAACTGCGAAAAGTTTCCTATGTTAAACTTTACGCGCGCTCATTCCAGGACTTGCAAAGTTAACAAAACGGGTGAAGAGGAAGGGGGAAAAATAAAAAGACCGCAAAAACTTTTTTCCCTCTAATTATCTTCCAATGCTAATTAATAGCAAGGAGAGTGCAACTTAGCACTTGAAATAAAAAGTGCTAAAAAAAATCCGCCCGAGCAAAGGAACTATTTTTTCCGCCTTTTCAAAAAGTTGCGTCTGCGCGAAGTAATCTTTTGTCTCGAGCCAGCGTAATTTGGCGCTTCGAGCCAATTCCCGAAGCCTTCTGCTAATAATGATAATCCATCAGTGTAAGTGCTCCATCGTGACGTCACGGCAGCCATTTTTTCACTATTGGCCGCTGGACGCAAAAACGCCCCGTCGGTTGGTTGTTTTGTGCCAGATCAGGCGGAGCCTGGAATCCCTGCTAGCCAATTGGAGCCCTGTATTATCTTGACAGCTATGATTGAAGGGCAACGAATTCTAAAAGAGGAAGTCCCAGAGGAGGGAGGAGAGGGGGGGAGAGGAAGAACAGCGAGCTATGTCGTAGTCCTTGCGCTCTGGCAGTCTGTGGATAGGAGCTGAGGATTCAATACGCGATTTTCTTATGACTCCGTGTGGAGAAATTTTTTTCTCCATTTGTCCTTGTGCGCGTTCCGATGCTTCGACCGCCCACACCCGAAGAGCAAGGGTGGCCTGTCGACCATTTTTTAGCTGCCTTCGGACGGTGCGGTCGAGTATTGTTGGTCGTGCGTCAGCTGGAAAAAAAATGGATTTTTTTTAAACTTGTGTTTAAGTTATGCAACTTGTATCGAAAGTGTTATGCATCGAAACTCAATATTCAAGTGTGTTCATCTGAAGACTTATCGATCATAATTATTATTTTTTCGTAATTATTATCATGCATTTCGGAAATTAGTTTTTGATCGAAATCATGTGGATTACTCTTTCATATGAAGACTGCATTAATGGACCAAAAAGTGAACCATAAAGTATTCTGTTACGTGCGGATCCCCATTCTTAAAATAATGATAATAATAATAGTAATAATAGTTATCAAAAAGGTAGTTTAGTATTATAATAGTGGTGGTGGTTATTTTTTCTCCTTTTTGTTTATGTACATAGTTCTTACTAAACACCTGTGCCAACAGAAAATGGAATTTCTGTCACAGATGTGATGAACTTGACAGCCAAGAAAAAGAATTAATTCTGTTTCCCTTCACTATGGATATAAAATATTTACACACTGCTTACTCTATGTGAAAGCCAGCATTAAGTGTATCTCCAGCAATAGGCTTAAGGTGAGACCAGCAGCATCAAGTATATTGTTTTTGGACTACGCTGAGCGAGGTATGAAGTTCTTACTGTTTATGCAGTAGGTAGGAACTTCATACCATGCTCGTTGTGGTTTCAAAATGACCAGCTATTGATGTTTATGGAAGTATTCACCATTTCTGATGCGCCTACAATCAGCGACAGCTCTCTTCGTCGCTGCCGGACAAGACCTCACCTTGGACGGCGTCACTTCGGCAACCGTACCGTACAGCAATCGCCGAAGTCTACACATCCGAAGATCATCGATGAAGCAGCGTCGCTAAATCGCTATTGAAACGTAGGTACTAACTTCTGTTATGCTTCCCTGTCTAATCAGTTGCATTACGTAACAATTAACGCTATTCACTTTAATGTTACTTCCTTTTTATGTTATGTTCCTCTCTTTGTTTAAACTGCGTGCTAATTTTCTTACCCCTTAATCCTTGTAATGTTTACCTTTCTGCAACACGCCGATTTTAAAACCGCGCCATTGCGTAATTTGAGAACGTTTTTCTCATAAATTAACTTTGCAATTAACCGATAGGGACGATGCTAAATTTTATGCAGCGGGCAAAACAGAAGGCATCCAATGAGATCATGCAATTCTTAATTAAAGGGGGGACGGTGTGGAATGGATCGATATTAGCGTTAGGCTTAACGCCGTGTAAAAGGGTGGAGTCATTTTTATAAGGGTGCTGTTGCGTTAAAAAGAAGAAAATATTGAACTCGCTGTGAAATGAATAAAGTTGGTTTGTTATTTTTGACATTGATTGGTATAATTATTTATAATATTTCGTGTGGCAGCGGTGTTTAAATTTTCAAACCTTAATTTTTCTTAACTGAGTGGTTTATTAAAATATTTGCAATAAGCAATTTCGAATATATATGCGCATTAATTAGTTATATGCGAAAGTCAATTTGTATACGTAGTCCTGTTATATAGTTAAGTGTCATTTCTGTAATGATTCAATGGTTTCATTAAAAACTGTGTAACTAATTCTGTACATTTCGTTAAGACACAAAGTCGCCACTAAATCGAAGAATTATCTGAAACTGATATTCAGATTATATAGTTTTTCTGAAAATATTGAGTCATCGTTAAAAAGCATTATTTATAAGTTAGCATACTAAACTAAGATTGTGGTATATTTTTAAATACTCTCAAAACTTCTACTTACGAAATGTTTTTATTTTATGCGTATCATTCATCTCATTTTTAATGAATGTAAACAGCTATGTGAGTAATGTGATATATTGTTAATGAGCCAATATTTAAGTCATTATTTATTTTTTAAAGGGACCGTAGTAAAATGATTAGATCTTACAATTTGTCTTCACAGTACATTTGTATACAGTTTTTAACTGTATGTAAGGAATTATTATACACTACTGTATGTTTATTTGAGTTATATAGTACAAATGTTTATTATATTTTGCGCTAAAATTGACACATATTTTCTTCAACTTGAAACGTAAGTGCGTCTCATTAATTTAGTATCGCAGTTTTGTTAGTATAAGCTTATTGTTTTCTGAACCATCATGGTCAAATTATACATGAAAATCATCTAAATCTTTTCTCTCACCACTGTAATTCCTGATAAAAATAGTAATTTCTACAAAAATGCCATTAACGGAGCATGCTTTTTTACTTAATGGATGATTATGAAAAAGTTCTGCATTTTAGTTTTAAATTTTTATTAAAATTTGAACCCATGTTCGAATTGTAAATTAAAGATTATAAAATTTATTAATACTTTAAACACTCAAATATGGATGTATTTATTTATTATTGTTATCATTTTATTTTGTATCTTTTATCGTATAATTTTATTTTGCCCACAGGTAAAAATCTCTAACGTATTTTTTTACGTTCCGATTTCGAGTTTTAAATACCTGTTTTGGAAGCACGGCCTCTCTATTTTTTCCCCCTCCTTGTGTGTGAGTGTTGCGTGTGGTTTCGATTCATATATCGATCCTGTTGCTTCGAATATTTGCTTTTGTTTTATTTTCTTTAAAACTATAATATAGATTTATTTTTTGCACAATTGCATGGTAATTTATTAAAAGTAAATAACTGAAAAGCGCAGTTAAATTAATATTTTTACATACTCGGTATATGTAACTCGTTTTTGTCATATTTTAAAATCTTTTTATCTTTATACGCACTTATTTTTTCGTCAGAATCCTCATGGACCTCATTACTGAGTAACACGTAAAATAAAATTTTAAAAAGTAAATTATTTAATCAGAACGTTTTTAACTTCGAGTTATACTTCAGAATAAAAATTTCTGCGTGTAGCGGTTGCACAGCCTATATATGTTAGAATTCTGTTTTTCATTTTTATTCTAGTATGCAGAATTTAATAATTTTAAACAAATTATTGACTAGGACTTTTTATAAACTTATAATATATTTTATCAGTAACTTCCAAATCAAACTCGAAGCTCATAATTATCATTTTCTTCCTTGTCTTAGGAATGCAATTGATACTGAAGCCTTAGGTATAGTGTTGTTGTTTTGTGCACATTGATAGATTGTCATGTTATGAAGATTCATTTTATACTTATACAGCCTTTTATTATGTTGTGTAAGCCTAAATTAAATTTTACACGTTAAGTACGTACTATATAGCTTGTTTATGTTTGAACTCTTATTCTGTTCATCATAAATCTGCTCACATTTATGTTCTAATCAAAAGAAAAGGAAAAATCAAGTCAAATTCGAGCCTGTATTTACCAGTTAAATATCAGTTAATATGTTTCAGTCCAGTTGCATCGCGTTACATTATTTTTAATTTTCGTCATTGATACCCTACGCGCGTGCCAAGTTATGAATTTTAACTCTCCATCAATGTACGACTTAATTCGCATATTTAAATTCTCGACTCAGTAGCGCCCTCTAGGGAGACAGTCTAATTACTCGTTTTAATAGCTGATTGCCGCAAGGTCTCAGACGAATTTGCTTGTACTCTCGATCAAAGATTTCGGTTTACTTTCATTTCATTAATTTTTGAAACTCAAACAATGCAACTGAACCCATCTATAATGTAATTTGCATATAAAATAAATTTTAAAATCAAAATATACCGTGGAATACAGAAAACTTTTTTTGAACTTCGAGATATTATTTAAATTAGGAAAATTCAGTGCGATTGATTTTACGAAAATAAATTTTATTTCATTCTTATAATATAGTAGTACTAGTATAAAGACAATAATTTGTTTGGTTTTGAATTCAAATGGGCAATTAAAATTCCAGTTTGCGAATTTTTAAACTTTCAACGTAACAATTTGTAATATTTGTCGTTACAAATTGTTACGCAATGTTGTAAACATTATAAAGGATAAGAAAATGTCAAATTAGTAATAAATCAACTTTACATTAATGCTGTTTTTACAAAAAATTTGTCGATTTCGAAAGAGATATGGGATATTTCTTCTTCTTTTAGGAGTAAACGTATTATTCACACGTAAAGTTTTCTTATAAAAGCGGTGTCAGTTTAATGTTTAGCTTTGCCTAAATTTAATTTTGATATTTACGCGCGTCTTTTTGACATACATCTCGAGAAAAATATTTCAAACGATATTAAATGAATTGAAGTTTAACAGCTGGTGTAAGTAGCAGGAAACCATAGCTTTTCCTAATATTACTAAATTTCTTTTTAAAGGAAAAAGTTGTCTTTTAGCTTGCAACGCAGTGCTGAAGTAATTACATTTTACGTTATTCATACATTTAACACATTTGCATTGCACTACATTATTCATATTTATAATGCATTAAAGAAAAAAGTTATATTTTAAATCTTAATATATAAATTATTTTGAAAATTTAAGCGTTTGGATTTATTCCCCAGCATTTAATTGTCAGAAATCTGTGTATTTCTTAATGAATAACCGGATTTTATGACTAAAATATAAATCGTTATTGAATTTAAAGCATAAACTAGATTAAAATGGTAATGTATTAAAAATATTTTTAAAAATGATAATAAAAAATGGGAAGTATGCCTTCCCTTCAAAAGGTCTCTGTGTTGCTTGAAAAAAAATTTCTTTTGCATTAAGGTTTGCAAACTGTAAAGAAAAAGCTAGAGCCCCACCATTAATCTCGACAGAAGACCTAAACGGTGTCATACATAAGAATAATACATAATAAGAATTCATACTCTGTAAGAAGCCTGCCGATCGACGTACAATATACATACTAATTTAAAAATTTTCCAATAGGAGTCTTTGTGACGTAGACTGTACACTACTAGAGTAAGTGCTATTCGTCGAAAAACTACTACCGCGACTTCTCACTGCCCTGTTGGGCCTTAGTAACGAAAACCTAGAGTAGATAAGCGCTTCCAAGATGGGCAACTATAGCAGTTTTAATGATATTTCGTCATGAAAGATTATTCTATAGTTTATGCTGTCCAGTAGAGATAATGTTGAAGATATAGCTTCTACTGTACTGTGTACGTAAAATACCAAAAGCAGTCCGAGGATGTCAAATATCTATATAATCTGTTTTAAATCGGAATACGCAGCGAACAGTAAATAAATATCCTTTTTGTTGAATCTGTTGGCTTAAAACACATGCATTTCTGAATAAGCCTATGAAGAAAATTTACGAGAAACAGTACACAGTATTGTAGTATCTCCAGCGAGGAATTTTATTATAAAAACAGATACTGGAAATTGGAGACGAGGATATCATAATCAAAATAGACAAATTTTGTCTAATCAGCTTATCGCAATAAAATTGCCCCAAATAGAAATTTGATATCTGTTTGTTGCAGTTGATGTCCATTTGTTCTCACAGATATTTCAAATATTCCAGAAAAAAATTAATATCTTTACACCATTTTCATTCGAGATGTAATGCTGATATAGCTAAGGATTCATTTTATTATTATGTTAGATGTGGCGTAATAATGAATTGTGCTATGACGTCTGAAATAGTCAATTACTCTGTGTTATCAATTTCTCAAACAAAACATTTTAAAAACTTTCGATATAAGTTAACCATTTTCCGTCTTTTTATTAGTGAATTTGAATTTAAGTTTGGGTCAGAAGTTAAAGCGTCTGAGATTCATCCATTTTCATGGCAGAGTTTTGTGGACGGCTTTGAAAACGAAACTGTCTCATATTTCATGTGATACATGGAGAAAATCGAATGCCGCCAATCCGTTGGTTGAGAATCGAACCTAAGTTGAACTATCCTCTTAGCTATTAGAAGAGTTGTCTAAAGATAAAAGTATTAAAACTTCAGACCTTTTAAACGGTTTTATAAAATCTTAAAAATACACTGAAATAAACATGGATAATGTATATTAATGTCAAATTGATTGTGTACTTTTTTCAAAATTTATTCTCCCCATTTTTTTAAATTTTTTATTTATTTATTTAGCCCATTTTGCGAATGCCAATTTTTCACAATTAATGTACCCGTGTGTATTTCTAATCAGTTTTCAGTACCTCTGCATATGCTTTGGCGAAAATTCAGATTTAGAATCCAGTTCATCCTCTATATTTATTCTAAGATTTCCTAAGATTGCTGATTACCTTTTTATTGAAAACTCTTCAACTTATTCAGCACGTCTATCTTGGGAAAAGTAAACCTTTCTCCCTTCCTTTTTGATGTAGACCTCCTTTTTTAATTCGTCTCGACAGCCCGTTTCATGCAGGTAGTAAAAGCAGGGGACAATTTTGGGGGGAGGGAGACACAAAACTGAGCAGGAGAGGGGCCAAAAAAAATTGGCAATGACCCACTTTTGAGTACAGGACATGAAGAATCGAAGTTTTTTGAAGGTATGGGAAAGAGGAGTCTAAATCTTGAAGGTTACTCGTGAAGGTTATTTAAGAGTGCTTTTATGCATTTCTAAGATTTTATTAGAATGCTTTATCTCCACAGCGTAATCATCATAAAGATAGTCTGAAAGTTGCCAATAATCCCCTCTGCTTATATTTTAGTTTGTGGAGAGAAAACGGGGATTAAATTAAACATGCATTACTTGTATTCTGAGTACCTTATTTTTGAATTCTAAATACTCTTATAGCAGAGCTTGTTACTTTTCCTAACGACCTCCCCCTTTTTTTAACATCTGAATGTTTATAACGTTATTTACGTAATCACGCCTTATGCTTTAATAGATCTCTTGATAATGCGGCCAGAATTTAGCAATTATTTTCTGCATTTTAGCAAAGGAAAATTTCTCAGGCTTTAAGTACAAAAAGCGAGGAAAAAAAAGAAAAGGCAGTGAAAAGGGGGGAAAGGAAGCTTTGCTTTTAAGTTTTAACTAAAGTTTAAAATTGGTATATTCTGAATGAACTTGCTAAATCGCCTGATACAATAAGAAAAAGATCATTTAAAAATTCTTCCTATTTTCCAAAATTTTAAAAGGGTCATGTTGATGGAGAAATTAGGCTGAGAAAAAGCAAATGCGTGTTTTTTTTTTTTGGGAGGGAGGGTATTCAGAAGCTGAATATTTAGTGAAAAGGATAATGTTTTATTTGTTAAATTGAAACTGAATCATAATGTTGCCAATAAATTATAATACCTTAATTAAATATTCTTCATTTTACATTCCATATATTCAATAGAAGAATTGAGTTGTCCTTCCCTTAGGTTTTATTATTTTAGAATAATAATGTAATTGTTTTGTAAATTTAATGGATTTTGTATTAAACATTGTAAGCTGTTGTGAAAGAAAGTATCTTAGATCAGGAATTTTGACTCCAAAAAAAATTGCTTAAAGATGCTAGAACTGCATAAAATTAAACAAGATCGTTTAGTGAAACATAAATCTTTGGTTTAATCTTTTGTTTTCCCAAAATAAATTTATTCTTCTATTTCTTAAGATATATATGTTCATTCAATACTTATGAGCAGACTTAATATTGTAGTTTTTGTGCATTAATCTAATTTTAAGAACTATTAGTTACTGTCCTTTTGCAATATGTAACTTTCTTCATTCGGTTTAATCACTTAATAAAGTGCACGCATTCGTGAACATGCAATTTCATTTTTACTCACAAAAATAGGACATGAATTTTATATTTCATATAATTTAGAATTTTTCTCGGATATTTTCGATTGGAGGTGTGTCACGTTCTGTAGATGTTTGTTATGATGTGCATGAAAGGCAGAAATCGGTATAAAAGTATATATAGAGAGAATAGGTGGCCGAACATGTATCTGTTAATATTGCTTTTGTGTATATTGAAAGAAATATCGTTATTTCAGCTGATTGATTAAACAATATCTGTTAATCTGTTAATTTTGAAGAATATTATTCTTCAAGAAGCATCTAAATATGAAAACTATTGCGTAAAGTTTAGGGAATCTGGTACGTTAAACTAATTTACCAAAATTAATTAAATATAGTTTTGAGAATAAGAATAATTTAGAATTAATGTATGAGATCTCATTTTTCCTATCAATGTCATTCTGCAATTATAGTAATGGAGTAGTCATTCTGTAACTGAAACAATATTTCAGTGTGACATTTTTTTTGGGGGGGAGAGGAGTTGTCGCCATTGTCATTCAAATATACAAAGGATAGCAATTTATTTATTACCGCAGTTACAAAAAATTAGAAAAAAGAAAAACGGGGAAAAAACGTAGCGTTCGTTTTCAATTTTGTACCGAGTGTTTTAAGATTTTCCTGTTATTTGTATAAGTCATATCAATAACATGAGAGGTGGAGAAGTATAATAATGTTTGGAGGGAAGGCAGAAAAGTTTTCTACAATCACAAAAAATAAGATCAGTCTAGAAGCTTGTTTTCCTTTTCTAGTTTGCGCGAAATAGTAACCGATATCAACTAAGATCAAGCCGAAGCAGACGCATGGCTTGATTCTCAAAAGATTCCTTTTTCAAACCGGGCGCTTTATAAATTATACAACCATTAAGTAACAAATTCTTGCATAAATGCTCAGTGATATTATCTTTTAGTCTGAAAGACTTAGTTAATTTCCTAAGAATAAATATGAAATGAAGATACACAATCGATAAATAAACTGCTCTGATTTTGAAATTCCTATTTTCCGTTTGCGTCAGTTAAAGAAAAATTTTTATATTTGGTCATAACTGAGCTCGCAACCGCCGTTAAACATGTTTCTGACTTGGTAATATAACTTTTAAGTGAATTATTGAATGATATGTCTCCATACTTGAACTTGGCTTAAAACAAGAAAGGTATGATGCATGTTCATGTCTATATTTCTTACTTTGAAAAGTGGCAATAATATTATATCATACATTAAATAGTAACACTTAGATTTTATATCCAGGGCGTATATAAAAACCGTCATTTCTCTTTTATAAGTAATCGAAAAAGTTAGATTTTTAAAAATATGAATCAGATTTTATTTTTTAAATTAAAGTTGGCTTTTTGTTTTTTAATATTTTCCCATATAGTTGAAAGCTTAATTTTCACTAACTAATAATCAATAAAAGATTTCCTATTTTCGAACATAAAAAATATGGATTATAATCAGAGACATTTATTTTAACTGTAATCTATAACTGCATGCAGTATCATCGGATATATGTGCATTTAAATTTTTTAGATACAATTCAGATTACTTTCAATGCACAAAATAGGCAATATTCTATGAAATTCTATATATTGTTAGTTTCTCTTTTTATTGTACATCCATCATCTTGATAATATTTTTGATTGCTTGTTAATTAAAATCAGCTACAATAACGTAAAATTTTCTAAAATATTTTTATATTACTACTACATCTCTTAAATAACGATTTAAAATTGTTTTGTTGTCTAAAGTCAAAATTTACTAAATGATGTTTAAAGACCAATTTAGGGTAGGTAAATTTTTCATAACATTTTATTTTAACACTTTATAATCTTTTAGCATACTTGAATTTTTTTAAATCTTAAAGGAAAATATTTCGTAGACAATGAGAGCCCTATTGACACAGTCCATTCAATAGCGGTTTCATTATGTTTTAAATTCGCAATAAACGCACAGACTGAAATCACGTTTATGAAATTTTTGGAAAATTTATTATTTATCCTCTGTCTGGAATAAAAGAAATTAACGATAACATTATTCTGCTAAAATTGAAGAGTATTCTGTGTAATTAGAAAACTGATTCGATGATTTGAGTTAAAAATTTTCTACATAAAATTCTAGAGAGAAGATTACTATGATTTTCGACAATTTAACAGCTTGTTGAATTGTCGAAAGCTAATTTGTGGAATAAGTTAATAACTCTGAGTTCATTTTTTTGGTAAACTGTATAGAATTCATTAAGTTAAATGAAATTTTTAAATTGCCAATCTGTGGGTTTCATTACTATTTAAGAAATTTGTATCTTGATGATTAAATGATGTAGTATAAACCTTTTTCGTTAAATCAAATCTATATTAAATGGCATTATAATAATAACGGTAAATCATTTTTCTTATTGAGAATAGTAAATTTGTTTCAGTCTTCTGATATGTGCAAAATATTTTATTTCTGTATTCTTTTCAACGTTCGACATTATGACGATAGAACCAAATTTCAGTTTTCACTAAAAAAGTGTTAATAGTCTTTTAGAAAATTTTTGAATATTCTCCAAATCGATTAAAACAATTATGTAATTCTAAATTATTATTGTTTAACCCAGAACTTGCTGTCAAAGTAAAAATAAGATTTGATGTAATATTGTAAAATTTACATTTAAGAAAAAAGTATCCTCCTGCCATGTAATTTTAAAGCAGATTATCGAATTAAATTGAAAATGATTGGTAGGACTCATTTTGTGCCCTATCTGAACATTTACTTTTTTACCAAAAGAATAGCTAAAATAATATTCTGAAACTGATATGGTAATAAAGAAGAAATGAAAAAGAACTTTAAAGAAATCATATAAATTTCTGAGAAACTTAATTTAAGAGTTTAAAAACTCTTCGATTAAATCTTATAAATTTCAACACTTTCAAAGTTTTTCTGTTGCAAGAAGTAATCAGTAATCGCTAATATTAAGTGATCATATGCCAAAACATATCGCAAAAAATAAATAAAATAAAAAAAGGGAGAAAGAAATTGGTTTTTAATTTTTTGGTTTGTAATATCATTTAAGGAGATAAAAATAATGGGCAGTTAAAATCCAGATTGTGTAGGTTCTGCCTTTAATACATATTTCACATATTAACATTAAATCTCCAATGCATTTTCAAGTTCACATAGCTTTTCTTGAATCAAAAATTTCTGAATTAATTTTTACATGATAAGGAATGAAACAAAATTTACATGAAGAATATTACTTTAGTATTTATTGCACATTTTCATCATTGATAAAAGTAAATACCATTTTCTGAGAAATTTTAGAACTCTAAAAATGCAGTTTAATTTTAAATTTGTAAAAAGATCAGTATTTGAGGCTTATTCTGGAATACTAAGGTATTAAATGTATAATTAATTTGACCCTACAATAAATGCTATTGCATTATTAGCCCAAAGTGGCATTCGCTCAGAAGGGCTATTAGTCTCGAAACGGCATTTTGCGTTGAATCACTTAAATGTGAAGTATCACTTTTCAAATTATTGCCACCATGTATTATCGCTCTGTATTATATTTAAAGAAACCAAATAATGAAGAATCTGCATGAATGTCTGTATGTTTCTCGCATTGCAAAAAAACAACGGTACCTAGAATCATCAAATTTTAAATAACACAGTCCTCCACCCGAACATAGGCACCTGTAAGCCCGAATTTGAAATTTCAAATTTGTTTTATTGTATATTTGATATTTTGTAAAACTTTAACGAATTTTTGATTAAAAAACTCAACAGTTTCAAAGCAAACAGTGGCAACTTTGTGGGGAAGTAAAACATTTTTATTTCCAGTGCGCCAGACTGTCTATCGGAAATTTTAAAGATACTCTGTTTTTAAATATATTTAGCCCAAATGATCTCGAAATGTGTGTGTGTCTGCAAATGGGAAAAAACCCCGCCCGTTTCGGTGTTATATAAAATCGGAAAGCTTTCAGTTTTTTTTTTTTTTTTTATAAATTTATATTGTTTCCTTCACTGTTAAAAGTCTCTAAGTTCCAGGGCCTACTTTTCTTTAAGATTAATATTACATCGTGAGGTATAATAAATTGTTATTTATGTAAAAGAGATTTATTTGTGATATCAACCTAAAACTATATAATCTATAAATTTAAAATATTTTTAAATTTAGCTATACACAAACATCGTTAAATAAATATCTAATTTATTTAGAAAACTGATCCGATGATGATGTGAGAAAACTTTTTATACCGTTTGAACCCGAAAATGTTCTTATTTGGAAGGGTATTAAAAAAGAATAAGAACAAAACTATATGAAACTACATTTCAGTTGAAAATTTAATTTTCAACTGAAAATATGTGTAAAAACATAAGAACATATACTCATAGCCACGATTCTTTACTGAAAATTGTTTCCCGTCCCCCCTTCTTTTTGTTAATTTATTCCGTTATGTATAAAAAATAAATTTTGATATTTGTAAGATAATTACTGCAAAAGTCTATGTTTCTAGTAAGATTTTTTAACTTGCAAATCTATAAAATACTGCATGATTTAAAAATGTGAGCGTAAGGTAAATGCTTAATGGTGGATCTTGTCGTCAAATCTTGTCGTCAAATCTCAAAATAATTTGAACTATCAAGCTATTTAATGTCAGTGCAACAATACGTGTTATACAACATGCATATAAATAAAATTTATTTCTTCGGAAATCTGAAGAGGTATCCCCTTTTTATTTTGCATAAATCCCCTTACTTTCTCCCCGAAAAAAAAAAAGAATCTATATGAAAATCTGCTGTTTTAATAAACTAATATATTTTAAAACAGGAATAAAACTGTACTTCTTTATTGTTTTCGACCTCTTTTGTTCTTGCATGTTTTTACTTCGCTCCTCTGTAAATTTTAATAACGAAGTTAATATTTCGCTTGCTTAAAAACTTAACTTTCATAGAGAAAACGGTTTTTATTTATTAACATGATTTAAAAATATTTATTTTAATATTATTCGGTCATTTTTAAATCTCAGTAATAGACCTTGAATTATTAGTCTAAAAGAGGCTATTAGTCTAGAAATGGGATTTTGCGTCTTCAGCTTTTGACTCGAGTCAGTTGCCATTCGTCAATATGTAAGATATTTAGCTTTCAAATTGGATCTCTCCGCTGGGGATTAACAAACTAAGCTATTTGAGAGCAATAGATGCAGTTCTTAAGAATATTCGTTTCTACTTTTGAACCGAATTGATTTAAATATTAAAAATGCAACTAACTCAAGATATACCTAATTAAAAATACTCGATATTTTTATAAAATGACGATA
>KK121261.1:255033-315986 GCA_000611955.2 Stegodyphus mimosarum | reverse complement strand
AAAAAAACTGAAAGGTTTCAGATTTTAAATTACGTCTCAAGAGACTTTTTTTTAACATTTTGTGTGTTACCTTTACTTATTAAAAATCATGTTCTTCGCACTTAAACCATAAAATTCAGTTCAAGAGCAATATCGCAAAAAAATTTTAAAATAAGCGTATCTTTAGAATTTCCGATACACAGTCTCACGTGCTGGAGATAAAAATGTTTTTTTTTTTTCTGTACAACGTTGCCATTTCTCGCTTTGAAATCCTTGAGTTTGTTAATCAAAAATTCGTTCAAGTTTTACAAAATATGAAATCGATAATAAAACAAATTCCAAATTTCAATTTTTGGCTTCCAGATGCCCATATTCAGGTGAAAACGTTCAGTATTCAAAATTGGATGGATCTAGCTACCGTTGTTTTGTCACAATGCGAGAAACATACATACATTTATGCAGATTTTTCATTATTTAATTTCTTTAAATATAATAAAGGGCGACAATATTTGGCGGCAACAATCTGAAAAGTGAAAAAACTCTTACAGTGAATCGACGCAAAATCCCCAAAAGAAATTAATAATCCTTCTGGGCAAATTGCTCTTTTGGACTAATAATAAGAGGACAAAAAAGTCTTTTCTGAGCCGTCTTACTATGAAAACTGAACATTGATATGATAAACCGAGAAAAGATTGAAAAAAAAATAGAAAAAAGTATGCCAACAATGTAACATTGCATTGAGAATTCTAAATTTTTGCTCCGCCACTTTTAAAATTTTTACAATTTTGCTGTTGAATGCTAAAGTGCGAAGAAAGCTGTGTTTAGTAATAAAGCTAAAAAGACAAAAAAAAAAAAAAGTTAGCAGGAGGGAATGCAAGAGCAGACTGCTAGACTGTGAGCTCAGTGAGAGCGTAAAAAACGTTAACATTGGGGTCACCGCTAAAATCTGATACCTTTCAGATTAAACGAAAAAAAAAAAGTCTGAAAGATTTCAGATTTTAAATTACGTCCAAAGGTGCGTTTTTTAACGTTTTGTGTGTTACCTTTATTTATTGAATATCATGGTTTTCGCACTTAAACCATAAAATTCAGTTCAACAGCAATATCGCAAAATAATTTTAAAATGAGCATATCTTTAGAATTTCCGATACACAGTTCCGCGCGCTTTAGATAAAAAGTTTTTTTTCGTAGAGTGTTGCCATTAGTCACTTTTAAGTCGTTTGAGTTTGCTCATTAAAAATTCGTTAAATTTTTACAAAATATGAAATAGTTAATAAAACAAATTCCAAATTCCAGATACGCATATTCGGGTGGAAACGTACGTTATTCAAAATTAGATGCCTCGAGGTACCGTTGTTTTATCACATTGGGAGAAATGTATATACATTTATGCAAATTCTTCATTATTTAATTTCTTTAAATATAATACAGGACTGCAATATTTTGTGGCAACAGTTTGAAAAATGATTCAGACTTTTAATGTTTCCAACGCAAAAATCGCAAAACGAAAACAATAGTCCTTCAGGGACAAAGCCCCTTTGGACTAATTAATGAGTTTTTTTTTCTTTTTTCTGAAGAATTCTGTGCATATTTATAGTCACGTTATTTGTTCTTGGAAGGAGTTTGAAGGTTTACAATAATTTTGTCTTCAGTGAAAGTAATTGTAATTATCTCCTGTTGTGCAAAACTGATGTTTTATTTGCTTTTATATGTATGTCTTTTTCATTTTTCTGTGCGTAAATCTTCTAAGTTTAATTTTAAAATAAATCCGTTCTTCGTAAAGTGGAGCAAGAGATTTAGGAACTGAAAGTAATTAATAATCGTCTTTAACTAGTAAAGGAAGATAAATACTTTCATATAAAGTGTACACAATAATTTCTTTCCAGGTTTCATTTCTATTAATTATTTTAAAATCTATGATGTAACTAAAGTTTCTTCATTAATCGACGAACTGTGCTTTCGAAAAGGTTATCAATTTGCTTATCTTCTGTTTTATTCTAGGCAGTCTTATAAATTAAAATATTTTTAGCGTGAACTATGTTACTGATTTACATAGCAGAAGCTTTTAATTTCAATCAAAACTTCAATCTAGTAATTTTTAAAACGCAAATAAAAGCCAAATTTTAGAAATGTGATCTTTTCTACTGCTTTACTCATGTATGTGGTATAACATATAGAAAATTTGTATTTTTCATTTAGTTTATAATAAGAGAAGAATTAGTTCTCTTAAATTCTTCTTCTGTTATAAAAGAAAAAAAAAGGTAAAGAAAGCGTAAAAAGAAAATTCAGCTTTTGAATCAAGGGAAATATGGGAGATGATAACTATTGAATGAAACAACCACTTTTCTAATAAGGTTTACAAACATTACAGAAGAATTCATTCTGCAGTGCTACTTTTATATAGTATAATAATAATAATTATAAAATTTCTAATCTAAGTCTTCAGACCTAAAAATGCCATAAACTCTTATTCTGGCGGTATAAAAAACAGTGAAACTTGTAGCCCTGTACCAAAAATTCGTAATCTTCCTTTCTTCTTCCTCTTCTTCCTTCCTTTTCTAGAAATATCTATTCGCACAGTCATTTTTGTTGACTAAAGAAATTTCCATTGTTTATCATAAGAAATATATATCATATTTTAAGAAATAATTACCATAATATTATACGAAGACGCGAATCTAATTGAATTAAAAGTCACTATCGATTATTTTTTTAATGACGAATATTTGCTCATCCATACGTAAATATAAAAACTATATACGAATTCTGCGAATCGAACTTAATGAAATGCTACCCAATACTAAATCATACATATAATTCTTTAAAAAAAGGGGAACGGACCTCTGATATGATCACCACATGACTTCCTTGTACGGCCTATTAAGTTATACACATTTTTTTGCTGCTCTTCATATAAACTTATTTCTTCTAATTATTCTAATACAATCAAGAGCCTTCAAGGCTAGTTGAAAATAACAGAAAAAATTCGAAATTAAATATCCCAGTCAATTTTTGTCGATTGGGAGTCAAACTTCTTATAATTCTACTTTTTTCATAACGAGTACAAAAATTTCCCAAATATGAATATAGGAAGCGAGATACCGCACTAAACTTAAATTTCGTTGACAAAAATTCATTTTTTTTAACTTTGATATCGCTGAAACATGAAAATTTCATCATTTAAGACTGCGACCAACAACTGAGGAAATAAAGCCCGGGTAAAGGAGTTGCTATATATATATATGCGTGTGTGTTGTGTGTGTGTATCTATGCGTTTTGCACCGCCGATTGCAATAAAAAAAGGGAGGTGCACAGCCAGATGTTATAGCAGTCCCATATACAAATTTCAGCGTTCCTTAGGGTTAATCGTTTTCGAATTATGCAAGATACATACATACGTACGTACATGAAAGGAATCCTTTATTCTGTCCGTCCGACGTCACACAACAAAATCAACCAAATGGATTAGGGAGCGATCAAAATGGATATTTCAGTTGAAATATGATACCCGAAATTATTCGTGATAACAATGCTTCCTTTACTTCACACAAGGAAATAAAAAAAATAATACTTGTGTTTTCTCCTTATCATTAATAAACATAAAAAAATGAAGAAACTGTAATCTATATATTGCTATACGATTTTTCTATTGTTATCGTTAAATTATATAGGTATTTGATGTAAACGGCAGTTTATAAATAGCAAAGTGTGATGTATTCTGCAGCCGAAGTATGTAATGTATTAGCTTTATTAGCAATTATATATAATAATGAATAATCTGCTCAAAAGCTGCATTCTTTCTGCTGAGTCCATGAAATCGTAATATGGAAGTTGAGGGGATGTTTGGAAACATCAAATGTTATTAATAGTTAATAACCTTGCTGTCCTCGAAAAGCACTAAAAATTTTTAAGGCGAAAAATACGTTGTATTTTAATATTTCGTTTTGTGTTCTGTTAAATGAAATGCTGTTAATTCGGAATATGAACGAAAACTTGTAACACATGGACAGGAACAGTTTCGCCAGGACACGATTTTCCCAAAATGGTAACAAAAATGATGCGCATTTTTCCTTCTGGATGTTAAAGCATTTTGTTTATTGCTTTATAATATTTGTTTTTATAGTTTTTTATATTTTATATGCATTAGAGCTATTAGAAATACCTAAGGAGAGTTTTTTATTGCTTAAAATTTATTCTTTGAGGTTTTTACATATTATTTCGAAAGCATTTCTAACAGTGTTTACGCAGTATGAGTCACCTGGAAATATCGCAATATGCTTACCAGGAAATGTTTTATCTTTTTTGTTTTATTTTTTCATATACACACTTTTTTGGTATATATGAAAAGATAATTAGATATGGAAAATCCTTAAAACGTGAAACTCTCTTATATGACTGATCGATCTTAAAACTGTTTTCTGCTATCGTAAGTTTGACTGAGGTTCAGTCTACCCTGATCAATTAGTCAGTCGATAAATTTTCCTTCTCTTCTAGTTAACATTATAAAATTTTTAAATAAATTAAATCAGTTGGTGTTTTCCTTTTTGCGACTTTGCGTCGAATCACTCTGAATGTCCGTTTCTCTTTTCAAATTATTGCCACTAAATATTATGTATTTTGAAAATTGTTTGTTTTTTTCTATTTCGCACTAAGAACTGTAAACGTATTGATTGGAACTGAGCGTTAAGAAGCGGAAATAGTATTGTAATTCTTGTTATAAGGAACATGAGTGTTCTTTTGGAATATTTTACGATTGTATTGGCATGGAAAAGCATACTAGAGCTATTTGTTTATGTCGAGGATACATTCGTGGAGTACTTCCTAAGAAAAACTAGCTCGTGTTCACGTTATACATAAAGGGAAAAAAAAAAGATGAAAACGCCTATGCAGCCAGCCTATTGCCGGGTATAAAATCGGAACAAATTACTAATAGCCAGTGGGCTTCACCGCTTTGCATCTTGCAGGTTTTTGAAAATTTTAAATTACTTTAATAGCATCGAGGAACAGTTTTTATCCAATTAGTATTCATGTTCAGTATCCGTTAAACTCAGCATTTTTTTAAAATTTGAAGTCCGTCATCCTTTCAAATTGATGTTGCCACAGGCATGAAAATTCAGAGTTGTTATTTTGATATGCAATTAAACAGAAAACGTAATTTTGTTGATTGTTTTTTTAAATGGTTATGTTTCGAATTTATAGCATTATTCCCAGTTTAGAATATTATTGGCCTATCGTCGCATCTTTTTCCTCTAATGAGCATTTCTGTATGAATTCAGTATTTCATATTAATAATGTTTTTGAGCTAATACATTTTGTAGGAACAATGTTATGTTCATGTAACGTTCTTTGACTTTTTTTCCTCTAATCGTGTGAATCCAACATTAGTTGCTTCTTGTTTTGTATTTGTTCATACAGATATGTAAGAATACTCGAGTTCGGGTAGCAAACTGGAAAACTTAAAATAATAGTTCATACTTCTTCTCTTGCTATGAATGATTATTATATATTTGATATTTAATAAAAATAAGAAAATAATTTTAATAATTAACTGTATGTCGTATTCTTTAGAGCCGCCTTTTATCACATTCATTCAAATGACAGTAGAAAGATTTATAAAGGAAAGATACAGACGATGGAAAAATTTTTATAAGAATATTTTTTTACCTGAAGTGTAACTTTTGAACTGACTCACGAGCTGACTTACACGAAGCTACATTGAAACTTTATAAAAGATAATCACAACTCTTTAGATGATGATTCTGTATGAGTTGATGATTCTATATGAGTTGATCGATTGGTATCATCATTGCATTAACGACGATATATTTATTCCATTTGTATATTATTTTCAAAATACTTGATGTGCATGCTCATTTAAATATTTTCAACTTTTGGAAGATTAAGCCCATTCATGAATAATGTAGAAAAGATTAAAAATATAATGACGGAGTGCGTATGAAAAGATATTGCCAACTGAAATACAATATTAGCTAAATGGGATACATTTTTGAAGTGCAATTTTAAATTAATGAGCTTTAAAAAATTGCATTCCTCACACTTCTCACCCCCTCGTTTTTAGGCGACATTTTAATGAACTCTAATGGAGGCGTTTCGTAAGAAAATAGGGTTTCCCCCTCGATCTTTTAAAGCTGTAAAAGCAACCGAATAGTTCGACTAGATGCACAATAATAATAATAATAATAATTGGAATAAGAAATTAAGAAAAAAATTATTTGTAAAATCATACATTAGTTGATTTAGTATCAGTACCTGTATTGCTATTTAAAAATATTATGTACTGTGTTTAACTATAAAAAGTCTGAGAAAAGGCGTTTTAGTTTTTCTTATTCTGTTTCTTACAAAGAAAAAATTTTTAAAATTAAACAAAAAAAAATTTTAATAGTAATAATGAATTGTGTATTTGATTCGAAGAAAACTCCGAAACTATCTTTTACGATGATAATAATCTAAATCTTTTCTTTGTAAGAAAATGTTAAATAAAAATTGCGTGTCTTATTAAACCGATTTTCATTAGACTCATTTTAGCACAAAAATTGTGTGATATACTATTTTCCACATAAATTAAACCAGATCTCAAATTTTTATTTTTTAAATATGGTTTTCTGTCAAATTTAAATAAAAACTAAATAAATCATTTCTGCCCAGTTCTAAACATCATAAATTAATTTTTGTGTAATGAGAATTCTCACAACTGGTTAAGAAACTTGAAAAACATTTGGTGGTAGTCTGTTTACAAAGTAATTTAAGGCTGTTTTTAAAATTTTAAACGATAAAAGCAAATCATGAAAAAGGTTTAAATTACCAGTAATATTTTCGAAACTCAACCGATCTAACAAAAGTATGTGTCCTAGCACATATAATGAGCTGAACATGATGTAACAGAAAACGAGATTATAAAGAATCTAACAGAAGAAGGGTTTAAAGGGAGAAGTCTGAGAAACTGAGTTCGAAATTTGAGGAAAGAAATTATTTGAAGCATTTAATTATCAAATATTAATATCCACATACGTGTTTCTACTCTAATATGGAATGAATATTTGATCTGTTTGTAAACATAATATCAATTTATCTGTTAAATTCTGAGTGAAACCATTTCTGATAATAGTTCCGATTTGTGAAAGGAAACACTTTCATCAAATTTCTAGGAACTGCAACTGGATTCGAATTTTTATCCTCCGCCATTTCAAGGAAACATATTTTTAATCAGTTTGTCCGTTTCCTGTCGCGTGACTCTCAAAAACATTCCTTTTTAGGGGACGTGTTCGCATTAAAATAGTTAAATATGAGCGTGATATGTAAGTGTTAGCGATCGTCGGTTTCCAAAGAGCTTAATGTGAATATGATTTTTCACGATGATCTTTTTACCTTACGTGATACTAGAAATCTGAAACAGAAAATAAATAACTTAGTTATTCGGATTTTTCTGGTATCTGATTCGAAAGTTCCTCTAATTAGTGCGGGCACTCGTACTAAACATGTAAAAAATTTCACCGTATTAATTATAATTTTCACTGCATTAATTTTTAAGTAACATTTTAGTTTAGTAAATTATAAAAAGGCGTTTGCATTAAAATGTTTAATTTTGCAATCAGTATTTTACATAAGGGCTATCATTGTGAATAAACAGATAGAGAAGTATGTTCTTGGTATAATTTATTTGGAATGCTTTAATTTTATAAAAAAAAGATGGCACAATAGCAACATGATTTTTTGCATATCCAAATTAAGCAATGACTCATCTGTCAATCCCATTTTCAAATACAGACCTTTCTTATTACTTTCTTAAATTCATTTTTAAGCGATATTATTACAATTTCATATGTTGCTAAACAGCAATGTGTAAGCAAGGTACTTGAAATTTTGTAATGTAGACAGCCATGATATAGTATCGTATATGAGAACACAGCAACGTAGCCAACCATTAAATGAGAATTCTTCTTGGAAATCGCATTCAACTATTCAACGAATTTCATAAGTTAAAAAAAGTGCACCCAGCGTATTATCACGTAGTCCAAAACCATAAGACTCGTGTTAGACTGGTTAGGAGGACTGGTCTGTGTGATGGAGTTATCATTACTTAGCGCATATCGCATCTGACTTTACGTTTAAAAAATAAATGAATAAAAATACCATCCCTTCACGTAAAATAAGGGCCTTGTGTTTTATGTATTAACGACCCACAAATAATATCTCTTAAGACCTCTGTGCTTATATGTTAAAGTAGAAGCTAACTGCTGTTGATTAGTGTAAATATATAAAACTATTTAAAAAGCTTACATACTTGCCCTTTATTTATGTAAAATGAAAGTATATACACGTATTTTGTTACTGGATATTTGATTTCTTCGAATAACTTTAGTCTGCATATTTGAAAAAGGAAGTTGATTTGAAAAGGAAGTTGAAGAAAGGCAAGTTGATTATTTATTCCTTTTACCTTTGGAATGGAATTAAATCGTGTTTTTCAATGCGGTGAAGAGGAGAAAAAATATCTGTGAATATTTTAGATGGTATTCAGTTGAAGTAAAGAAAATTTTATTTGATTAATTTATCATTTTACCACTTGAAAATGCACAGAGGGAAGCTTGAAGTAACGTTTAATGAAAACTCACAGCTAATTATGTTCGTACTATACTTTTTTAAGAAAGTTTAAAATAACAACCCCTTTTTGTAAATTATAGTTGTTAAAGAGTTTTAAGTATTGGAAATTTGAATCCAATCAGTAGGTTAATTTCCTCATTACAGTTTAATAACAATAATTGCATTAGCATTCTAATAATTTAATGGTCAACGTTTATGAATATGAATGTGAACCTCTCTTAAATCAGAATTTTCTCTAACATGAAGCAACACTCACTGAAAAATCGGCATTTACATACTATTGGTTAAACAACCTTGCCTGTCTATGCCCCCGTTTAAAATAACATCAGTTTATACCCACGAATACTGTACATTTCGAAGAAGTGAAGCGATTGTGTTAGTATGATGAAAATGTAGAATATTAGTTATATTCTCTTTCACAACATACAAATATGTATGCTCTGGGCGTCATTACGAAGTAAACAGTAGACAAATAATGTGTTACTATTTTTCAAGTCTTTGAACTTAGGTTAAACGGAAACGCACACGCTGAATATATAATGTAAACAGAGCTTTAGAAGTATTTTGTGAGTCTTATCTGCGGAAGTGATGAGGTCGCAGATAATTTTTTTTTTCTTTTCTAAGAATAAATTTAGTTTGTTTCAGTCAAGAACTTTGTATCGAATATATTTTGCAAATGAACTTTTATCAATGTTTGATAATCTTCGGAGTTATGTAATGTTATGTTAATATGCAGGAAGCTTTCGTAAGGAAGGAAACACAAGCATCATTGATCCGTAATATTTCTGCTATAGTGTGCATCTTGATTCGAAAATTTTCATTGTTCTCTTCGGAGTTTCATTAAAATTTTATTCACTATGTATCGTTAAGTGGTGCAGGCGTATCAGTTGTATTTCAAGACTGCTTCTGCAAGACTATTAAAATACATCGCTATTTCACAAGCTTTTAAGAATTCCCAAGTTCTCTTAGAGTTTTTTTCATGCCAAAGGATATGAAATAGAAGGTAAAAAAAAAGATATTTAAACATTTTAGATAAAATTAATTGAGATATAAAAAATTTAATTGGACTAACTAATAGTCTTACCTCTGAAAAATGGTGGGGAGGTTGAAGTCATATTTAATGGAAACTCACAACTCCGTAACTGTACTTCTTATAAGTACGTTTTTATATTGACAACCCCCTTTTTTGTAAATGATCATTTATTGGGTTGTGGAATCCAGGTAAAGTCAGTAGGTTAATTTCCTCGTTATAGCTTAACGAGAGTAATTGCATTACGTTTTAATAATTTATTGGTCAAAGCCCATGAATGTGAATCCGAAAATTCTCTTAATTTTCTCTAATAAGAATCCTTATCTGTCTTGCTCACATATAGAAAAGGTACTTTGGAATATTTACACTTGAACATTCCGAAACGCTTTAGTTCTAAAATACAAATACAGAATTTCCTAAAAGATGGTTGTTAGGCATGTTGAATTTTTTAACATTCCTGTCAATAAATCCAAACACTATTTATTAACAGTTTTTTTTTAAAGAATGCATTACAAATCGAGTGATAATTGATTATTAGCAGAAAGGCCGTGATTAGTTTACTTTTAAAAGCAATTTTCAAATAATTTATTTCTAAGAATCATAAATTTAAAAGAAGGGGATGGTTGACTTTCTCATAATCTTCATAATGTGCATTTTATACATTCTCCCTTTCTCCGTCATTTGCATTTTAAGATGCATCCGCACCAGTCATTATTTCATTTATTATTTTATTATTGCGTGTCTTTCAGCTTTCAAAATGTCTAGATAACATTACATATTTAAGATAAATTTTGCTTCTTTTGCAACTTAAAACTTTTATGTTGCTTAAAAGAGTTAGACTGAAGTTACGAATTACGCCTCTGTCATCTTTTTCTGTTAGGTAAATCGTTATGGCTACCGTTTCATTATTTTTGCATGAAAACCTTCTAAGCTTTTCTTGATAAATTTTCCAATAAAACTGAAGATAATAATTTAGATCTTGGAAGTTCTGCAACTCTTTTAAAACTCCTTTTAATAGCTTCATTCGTCATGTTTTCCAAATTCGATATCAGGAGCAAAAAGTACTATTTTTTATATTATCGATAAAAAAAAATTCCATGTATAGTTCCCTAAAATTAATTATATTCTAAATCAGTTGTATTCTCTAAACGCATTTCAGAATGAATGTGATCTTAAAACACTACGTCACTGACTCTCTATAAATTTAAAATGATTATCATTAATAAATTTGTAATTAATCTCTGGGAATAAAACTTATGATGTTTGCTTTAATAGGAAAATTTTGACCCTTACACCAGTTAGTTTAAAACTCGTACAGATTCTTTCGCCTTGCGGTGGATATTGGTCTGTTGACCTTGTAATTGTGTATTAATCTATCCGTACTTGCATATTAAACTAATACTTGAATTGATTCATTTGTCTTAGTATTGATTGGAGTACTTATCAGCAGAAGCAGATGCTGATTAAAAGGCTGGAATTCGAAGTGCTTTGATTCAGTTTGTGCAGTTTCGTTAAATGTCTGATTAACTTTTAATATTATGAGAATGGCAAACTCAGCTGCATTTATTTGGCTTTCTTATTTTACTAATATATAAGACATGAAAAGTTAAAATACGACGTATATATTTATTTGACTCTGATTAATTAGATACTTCATATAGGGCATTTCTTCTTCGTTCTTTCTCTCTGCTGAACTTTATCTTTTTCCAAAAATTATGAAGGAATAACTTGACAAATTTCACCATAAATGCACTTTGATAATTTCTCCTATCTATATGATTAGAGAAACATTAGTTATTGTTATGTTGTCATTCTGGTTATTTAAGAAAGTCCCAATAGTTACAAAACTATATTTTTAATTATAATTCCATGTAAGTTTTAAACAGCTCAACAGAGCTTACAGAAAGACTGACTAACTGCGTGCTTGCTTGAAAAGTATACTAGGTGAATTTATAACCGATCACAA
The DNA here is from genome assembly GCA_000611955.2 of Stegodyphus mimosarum. Taxonomy (NCBI): domain Eukaryota; kingdom Metazoa; phylum Arthropoda; class Arachnida; order Araneae; family Eresidae; genus Stegodyphus; species Stegodyphus mimosarum. Next base: position 304,392 of record KK121261.1, on the reverse strand, counting down.
TTAAACTAAAAATTTTGAAACCTACAAAAGCATAATTTCCGCTGGAAGATTTGCACTTCAAAATTTAATTTAAAGCAAACTAATCTAAATTCAGTTAACAATATGTAATGCAGTAATAATATTCAGTTAAAGTTTTAGAGTCATTAGTTTTTTTATATAGCAGGAGACATGAAAAATGAACAATGCCTTCTCCTGGACTCGAACCCGGACTTGTCGAATACGCGCCGAGTGTGCTATCGTTACACCACGAAGTCATGCTTGAAGGAGACAGAAAATTCCTTATATACTCCCCCTTTTAAAAGGCGACTGGGGATTAGGGGATCCAGTTACCAAATCCTGGTGGTGATAAATTATCGTCCACCGCCTTTTTGTCTTTTAGTTCGGATGCCATCGTAGAGACATTAGGTTATTTTAAAAACAGGCAGAAAAGGTGAAAACTGAACAATGCCGTCACCAAGACTCGAACCTGAACCTCTCGAATACGCGCCGAGTGTGCTATTGTTACACCATGAAGGCATACTACAATGAGAGAAAAAATACCTTATAAAGTATTCACTTAAAGTAATAAATATACAAAATAACATTACTGATTTATCATAACAAAATAGTTTGAAGATTAACTTCCTCTTAAATTAAAAGCATGTAAAATAATAGCAATTTAATTTAGGGTACTAGAACTCGAAACTGCAGAAGTTCATGTCATACGGTTTATCCTTAATTTTTTACATTTATTTTACAGTGTTTCATTTCCTGCTTATTTCGGGGTTCAGAATTTATTTTTGAAGCAAGAAAACTGATGTAAAATGTAAATATATAATGCAACTGAAATTTCTTTTATCAATTACTAAACATATATTGCTAAATTCAAGAGGGTATGCTCAACATGATTCTCTGCCGATTATCAGGATAATACTATTAAGTGAAGAGCATTAAAAGCAGCCCCCTGACGAAAATTAAAATTTTATTATTTTTGTGACAAGGAATTAACCATATGCTTTTAAAAGTAGAATTATTTATTGATACAAATTAAGGGCAATTGTCAAAAGATAAGAATGTTCCTGTATAAAGTTAGAAATTAGATGTTGATGTTACAATTACAATTCTAAGTAAAGAATTCCGATAAAATTTGGTGTATGGAATTTGTGTATGTATAACACATTAGAGGTAGACCAAAAAATTAATTTTGCGATGCAATGATTCCATAATTTTTAATATTAGGATGCAATAAAATTTTTATACTTTGTAACAAAATCCGTAATTGATACTTAATGGTGTTTCGAGTCTGACAAAGTTTGTAGCTGTGGAATTATCTTCATAAACAGACTGCTCTCATCGGTCAATTTTTTTCTTTCTTTTTTTTTTTTTTTTCCTAATTTACAGATTTGTGGATTAAAGGAACGAAATTAGTCAGTAAGATCTGCAGCATCACATCTTTCAATAAGATTTATACCAAATTATTCAGTTCCATTTATACATTTTCTGGTGCGTTATTCATGTTCGTTTTTAATGGAAAGGAAAATAATGTAAATTTGGACTTCAAATAACTAAATTCTTGAAATCTTTGCAACAAATACATTATTGAAATGCCTTCGAGAGCAGCCAGTTTGACAATTGCAGCAGGAAATACAAAATGTTTGTCACATTTATGATGGTAGAATTTTTATGTTTGTCTACATAATGTACCATGCTCAGCATAGGTACATTTCTGTACTTCACATCTGTAAGAAAAAACGTATATAAGCTAGATATAGACCTCACATGTCTGCAGAGACATTATTTGCATAATTTACGTATTTTTAGTTAGATTTATATGAATCATTTCTAATAATGTAGCTATCAATTAGCTTTAAATTTGTTTGTTATTAAAGTTTGTTGCTAATTGTAGGGCGCTTTGACATTAAGGTTCAGAAATTTCTCAAAGAATAAAATTTTAAAAAATAATTACCGTAGCACTCGTTTTCAGAGCACAATGCATAATTGAAATAGCTTGTTTTAATTCAGGTCTTCAATCGCTCAAATTTAGGTCGTGACCTGAGGTAGAGAACTGAAAGATTAAAATAGTTCTGGCACGTTCTCTTGGTCAAGTACCAAATACGTTGATGATCTGAGTCGATTAAAAGATTACGAAACGAAATTAGGTCTTTTGTATTCTTCTCTGTAAGGTTCAACTTCATCTCTTATCACACATTTTGAACCTTCACAAAAATGTCCCATGATTCAAATTGATGAAAAATAAAACTACCGCTTCTTGCAGCCGAATCGAATAAACCGATTCATGAATCCTAAGCTTCTGTACAGCATCAAATTATATTATAGCATTGTACTTTTACAAGAGTATTGTTCTCTTTTAATGTTACAGTATTCCCTCAACCCATCAAAGCAGGATGGTGGTAGTTTCATCAAACTTCTCGCTCCTAACCGCAAATTCAACACGAGATAGTGGTTTGAAACTGACCTTTAAAAAATAAATCCTAATAACGTGGGCTTGGCCGCTGAGTTTGAAGTTTACGACTACCCAAACAATCGACGTATATCACCAATTCGTTTCTCTCTTTTTTTTTATCTTGACCTCGAGATAACATCGTATTTGGTGGGCACGCCAATTATGTACGGGCTGCAGAGTTGCTACGACGCCATTTGTGGTTTGGGCTAAACTGCGTAATAAGAGTGGCTTGGAAGGCTGATTGAAGGGGACAGTGCATGTTTGGGGAATCTTTAAAGACTTTTTTTAATGGATGACTTCTTTCTTTCTTTCCATAAATCTGGATTTTTATCTTCATAAATTGAAGGAAAATTTGGAAAATTGTATTTGCTAATACTTTTTTGTTTCGAACTCTTTCTGCAAGGATGAAAAATTCGCGGTGGAGTCTCCTACCTCAGTAGTCACATTTTTTTTTAATTTAAAAAAAATATTAACTGTGGAATTACGGATAATAAACATATGCCTGTCTCTGCCGTGGAGAAAATGAGTTGTTTTGATCATTTTGGTGCTCGTTCTCGTGTTAAAGAAAATTGCGGTGTATGAGGAACTTGAAGTTTTAAATATTAGTGATCAAGTTGTGAATTTGATTTTTAAATGTATTGAAATGTTTCACTGCCTGATTTAAAGGCGCACTTAGGTTTGTTTAAATTTTCTGGACCCCATAGGCTTAAAATTCCTCATTTCAGAATAGTAAAATGTTTCGTACGGTCTCCTAATAAATCATATATCAGGAAACATTCTTAAAATCAGAATGCAGAAAATAATTCATGCAGTATTAAATTACAAAATCTGTGATGATAGAGCCAACCCAAGCAATATCGTATGTCATCCTAGAAGTAATTTCTTTTGATCACTGTTAGTTTCAGCGAATCCTTTGCATATCCGTTCCTGTTGCAATAAAATGTTGAAGATATCTTGTTGACTTGCAAGACAAGAAATACCTACAATGCAATATCAAATAAAATTTATGGCTCTCTTATTGTAAGGAATCGGTATGCATTTATTATAGCTTATTTCAATTAAAAATGTTTCATTGAACCTGCGATAAAAGAAATCTAATGTAACGAAGTTTGTTAATGCACAAGTTTACATACGTGTCTTCAGATCACAATTTATGAGACTAGAAAATTCTTTATATATAATGAAAGCTAGTAAATTTTGTAATGTTAGACGAGCAACTAATTAGTATTTTAAGCATACAATACAAAGAAAATCCTCTTCATATGCAAGTATGTATGCTGCCAAAACATACATATACTATTACAAGTAATTACTTCTTGATATATAATTCGAAGTATCGTATATAGTAAAATCTCTAATGCATACTTTACTAAGCATCATTTTCGTATAAATTTTTGCATTTATACACTTACTGTAATCACACACTTTTTAACATTTACTGAACATTTACTTGTATCCCTGTAATATTCCTATCCCCGTCTGTTGTGTAATTTTAATCGAAATTTTAATTTTCCTTCCTTATCCCAAATACAACGCAATATTGGAATAACATGCATGAATATAAACCCATCGTTTCGTAAATTATAAGTTACTAGTGATAAAACGCTATTTTGTCAGATGTGACTATGAGCTGCAGTATCTTCAGATCCGCTCTTGAATCTGAGCTTAAGAATCAGAGGAGTCTCAACTCAAGACTGTTTCGCGCTCCATGCTATATTCTTTTCAGAAATGATAGATTATTTTGTTTCCACCATAAATCGATAATAAAGTTAAAGGCTTTTAAGGTCACAATGTCATAAAATACTTGTATAACGTAAGGAAGAAAACTCTATAATTGTGGTTTTAGTCTTTTTCTGCATTGTTGTTTAAATGTTTTGAATATTTTTCCTTCATTCTTTACCTCCTAATATCATACGTTCTTTGATTTCTCTTAGAAAGCAGAAATTACCTATCCGAATAACTTTTTACAATATTTTTAAATTTTATCATCATTCTTATGCATTCGCATCAATCGTGAAACGTTATTTGAATACATTTGAGAATCGTCTCGGCCCCATCATGCACTGCAAAGTAATAATCATAAATCTTTTCTTTTATTTAAATGTAAAATTGTACATTGGAGAGTGTGATGTAAAATTATGTGAAGAGTGTTTTTTAGATATTGATTCAGTTGCTTTATGATCTGGTTTGCCTTCAGTAAAATGATGTAAGATTTAGTATTTTTACTCTTATTTTATTTATAAAATGGGCTATTTTTGTGAATTTTCCTTTAAATAATAAAAAGTTTAAAAGGTAAAATTATTCAGTTGTTATTTAACGTCAAGGCGCAATAAGCACATGTTGTTAAGTACTTAGTGTCAATAGAAAAAAATACTAAATGTCCAAGAGCGAAAATTGAGAGAGAGAAATTGAATTGAATAATAGTGATTTTTTATTAGCCATATAGAGCGTGGTACAGTTTTGATATATCTTAAAAAAATTCATCATTAATCTTGTCCTACATTAAAAATTAAATAAATGAGAAATTTTTAGAAATGATATTGTCATTTGATTTTAGGCCAGAAATAGTGACATATTCGTTTTTTAGAGCTTTTCGTGCTGATTTTCAAGCAGAAAGATATTTCAGTTTGGTCTTCTCGTTTGTTTACGTAACTATAGTGTTTTGGGTTATTTGATTCACTTTATACTGTTAATAAGAAATATTATGTTTTAATAATAAAAAAATTATATTGCACGATCCTTAACTAAAACCATCTCTTATCTCCAGCCAGTCATCTGGTTTCCACTTCATCAGACACAGGGAAGATTTATTTTTTGTATTAGTGATTTATAATTTTTACAAGGACGAACATATTACGTTCCCTTTTAGAGTCTTAAAAATGAGCAAATTAAATTTTAATTTGGCTTTGATTTCAAATGGAGACTGTTTATGGATTAAGCATATAAATATATTTTTGAGAATATTTTAATACATACGAAGTAATTTGATTTCTTTCTGTTAGTGAATTCTTAAATTATATTATAATGAGTGATTACTTCAATGCTGAAATGAAGATATTACTTCAAATATCAGAATTTTTCATGCAATTCAGAATATTTTAACAGAATCAAATTATTTAGCGAATACTGCTATCCAATTTCATTACCTAGATCACAGATGTTAGTAGTTTTCATATGCATGAATGAATATGATTGCTTTAAATGTAGCCTATAAGTGTAAATGAAAATACTGGGGTACTGAAAATGTCAAAACATATGAATGAAAATGCATTCGATACAATAAAGTGTATCGAAATATATCTATATAAATTAATTGTCATTTTTCTTTGGTCTAACAAATCTGTATACAGACACTGAAATTAACTAAATTTATTTCCAGGATGTACATTCATGTTAATTTTAAAAACTATGTTTATATTTTCGTAGTCTAAATTATATATGCTCAAATCAATCGCTAATTTGAGAAAGGTAGTTTGGGAAATTTTTTTTAGTTAAGTATAAATGTTTTTTTTTAATCTGTTATTTTGTTTAAGAATTATTTAAATGTTGAAAATTCTTCATCTTGCATGATATTTAAAGCTTTTTATTATTGCTAATTTTGGAATGCATTTTTATGTTGATCTGCGCCCTGCATGACTCTAGGTTAATCTTTTCCTTCCTTTTTGTTTCAAGTTATGTTTCTGAAAATCTTCCTATCTTTTTTGAGATTTATGAATTTTACTGTATTTTCTATCATTTGGTATTGTATGTTTTTTTGCACAATAAATAAATTTTTATTTCACATTTTGTTTTCATTTTAATAATTTATTTTGTTTATTTTAAAAGCACAAAAGCATGTATTTTGACACCACTTTTCTTCTACTCGCACATTACTTACATAATAAAACTAGCATACTTTGAGGGCGGGATGTTCATACGCTATAAACACATCGAAAGTAAACGTCTCAATCAAAATATTACAAGTATTTTGCGGAAATACACTCACGTTTGTGAAAATTGCAACACCAAGAAGGAATCGTCATAATTGAATGCAATTTAATACACAGTTGAGTGGTAGTGGTACAAATAAATGATTAAATGTTCAAAGCAAACAAACAAGAACAAGAGATCAGAATCAGTATTTTGTGTGGCCACCACGCGCCGCAATAAGTGCTGCTACACGACGTGGCATGGAGTCAAACAAAGTTTGAATGTCTGACTGAGGAAGAGCATTCCATATCGTTTGTACGCGTACCCAAAGTTCGTCTGCAGACGCAACAGGACGAGGATCACGAGCAAGACGCCGACCAATGACATCCCACACATGTTCAATTGGCGACATATCCGGGGAACACGCAGGCCAAGGAAGAAGCTGTACCTGCTGCGCTGCAAAGAAGGATTTAACAATCCGAGCAGTATGAGGGCGGGCATTGTCCTGTTGAAATACAGCGCCTGGCAAGCTTTGAAGGAAGGGAACAGCTTCGGGCTGTAGAACTTCACGGATATACCGGTTGCTGTTCAGATTGCCCACAATTCGTAGCAATTGAGATCGTCTATGATATGCTATGGCGCCCCAGACCATAACTCCGGGTGTTCGTCCACTGTGGCGTTCGATAATGCACTCCGGAAGGTGGCGTTCACCGGCATAGCGTCTGACACGAATGCGGCCATCATGGTACCACAAATTAAAGCGGGATTCGTCAGAAAACACGACATGCTGCCAATCAGCACGCCAGTCTCTATGCTGATTGGCCCATTGTAGCCGCAGGCGGCGATGGTCGTGCGTTAGGGGGATCCTGTATAAAGGAGTCCGTGCGCGCAGTCCACACTGCAGCAGACGTCTACGAATTGATGAAGCACACAATGAAACACCTGTAGCTATTGACCACAGTGCTGCCAATTGTCTAGAGGAAGCTGTACGGTCCGTCCGCGCCATGCGGACCAGGTGTCTATCATCGCGAGCTGACGTCACATTTCGGGGTCCACTCCCGGATTTCCGAGTTGTCCGACACTCGTCCGTCCACTGCTTCCAAACGCGCATCACTGTGCTGCTGTTACGCTGCACACGAGAGGCTACTGCACGATACGACAATCCAGCTTCACGAAGGCCGATGATTCTCCCTCGTTCAAACTCTGTAAGTTGTTCAAATCTCGCTCTCTTTCGTCGACGAGGCATAAGTACAGATTGAGTTAACGTTTACCACTAGCAGATAACCACCGATAACCATACACGCCTCGCTACAGCCGTCTATTTATTCGGATCCATCAGCCGTTCAGAGGGCGCTGCTCAGCATACGCATGCGCTACGGATTTGCAATTCTAATCATTTGCATATCATGCGCTACTTTGCATTTCCTGAAAATTTCAGCTCACTCGCGTAAGTCCTTCATGGTGTTGCAATTTTCACAAACGTGAGTGTACATCTGAATGTGGCACTTCTTTAAAACTATTGAATCAAATTAACGGATACTAAACAAGCAGTGAAACGATCATTATTTAAAAAACGCAGTTTTACATAAAAATTGCTCAAGAAATTCATTTTTTAAAAAGCGATATGAAGTATTGCATATAACATATCACAGAAGCAAAAAACGTTTGTGTACTTTTGTTTCCGGCTGCGTATTTTTAAGTTTTTTTTGGGGGGGGGGAGAACAAAGTTATTTGCAAGTAAAAATAATTCCTTAGCTTTAAATACTTTAAAAAATTAAGTCATTGTTATAAAAATATAAAATTTAACCTCGGTTTCTTTAAAATAGTTCTTTTATAAATCATTAAACTTTATTTTAAGTAAATATTGTTAAAACATTATTCCAGAAAAACACCAGTTCCTAAATCTCAACTAACACGAAGGAGTTGAGTTAAAAGTCTGTTTCAAATTACAGAACAGAACAAATCATTACAGAAATCCAAAAATGAAATCAATTCGCAGCCAAATCTCGGATTCTCTTTGCAATCAAAGTCTGTTATTTAAATTAGACATTTAAAATATATTTATTATGCGAAAATTTATTTCAGCAATTGTTGAATTCTATTAATGCAATCAAATTACAGTCACTGCAAAGATTTCAACTACAATAAACATAGCCTTCGTTACTTTACAATAAGTACTTATACATAGATTTTTGTCGAATGCACTTTAATTTATCATAAGTAAGAAAATCTATAGGTTCTTCACTGATGGGAAGTTTACCAATATGGCTAAACAAGTTTTTCAAAGAATAATTTTTTCCAAACTTTATTCTTTGAAATCAAGAAATTTTTTTAATAAACAGCAGTTACATTTCAAAGACAACCAAGCAATAATTTTTTTAATTAAATAAAAATTCTGCCAACTACTGATGAAGTATCTCATATAACAAGAAATGCTATTGATGTATAATTATAGTATACATACACACATACACACACACACACACACATATATATATATATATATATATATATATATATTTACCATAATTTAATATATATATGTATTTACCATAATTTAATTACAGACGAGGGTTATAAAATGAGTGGCATTTGCAGTTTATTCTGATAAAATAAATAATTACAAATATTACTAGTCTTCTTAAGGTTCAAAGCTACAAATAAGCATTATTGCATGCACCAGAACTTTATGTATAATTACTATATTCGTTATGCCATCAGGTATTAAATTTATGGAAGTATACCTTTCAAAGGAAAGGGAATGACTTTTCTATACCTCCCGTTCTATTGGGTCAATTGACGAAATTTAACTTGCATTTTTCATGTCTCGAAAGCACGACTTAGGATGTTAAATTTACACTGCTCCTCAAAATTAAAACATAATGATAGAAATAAAATATAACTGAAACTTTATAAAAAAATTTTAATTAAAAAATTGAAAATGAATGAATGAAATTATTAAAAGTTGTACAAAAGTATTAGTTAACATTAATTACAATGTTTGGCAGTTGATTATTCGCGAAATATGGAAATTAAAACCAAATTTATGGAAACGATGGAAAAATTAAGCCATGTCTTGTGGGAAAGTGTTTTTCTTATATAGTGTGTGATCATCTCGAACAGATATGCATACCACACATTTTGATTTCATAGACTTTACCAAGTCTTGTGAAATCGAATGTCACTCTTCTAAAAGTGACTTTTCAGCTCCTGGAGGGTTCGTGGAGGAACTGATGCCCTAAGGCATCGCGCACATGCTCAGTCGTGTTCAATTCGGGTGAGTAAGGTGGCTAATGCTTTCGAGTGATATCTTCTGTTTGCAAGTGTTCTGACACCACATATGTTTGATGAGACTGATCATTGTCATCCGTTAGCAAAAACCCCTAAATAGTCTAACGGGGGGTTCCAATACCTCGTCCACATATCTCCGAGCGGTTATAGAACCTCCTTGAAAGATATGCAGCGCGTTTTGCCGTTTGACATGATTCCTCCCAAACCATTAAATCTTGATGACCAGTGTATGTATATAGCACTGTTCTAACATAGGTATTTGGTCACAAAAAAAGGATTCTTTCTGATAATTACTTTTTTTCCGTATTTCGATTTCACATCTTATGTTATGCCTGAATATTAAAGTTTGCAAAATTTAATCAGAAACTTTTCGAGAAATTTCAAAACGTGTCTTTGCGCATTTTTTTCAGTTTGCGCCAAGAATAATTCACTTGGCGAAATTCTTAATTCATGGTAATCAATTTTCCTTTTCCTTTCACTATGCACAACATGAACAAAAGGTGCATCGACCATTCTTACAAATAATTTTTACACAGTTCGTAAACCATATTTGGCATTATTATCATTAACAAATATGCCAAATTTCAAAACGCGCCAATATATAAGTTCATGTATATCTTCGGAAATTTTGAATAAAATATTTTTATTTTTTTGCGGATGTGCCTAGAAATACACCTACTTTAAGATGATGGTAAACCTTTTACAGCTTATAATTCAAATTTCTTTCGAATTTTTTTTAAATTACTAAAAAATATAAATTTTGAAAATAAATCAGAAAATATGTGCGAATTTCATTGGGATTGAACCTAAATTTCGAACTATAAGAGAAGGAATCAAGTAAGTTTGATAAAAAAGAGATAGTAATAAATATATATACCGAATTAAATTAACATTGAGGAGCTAAAATTTTGAGAGCTAATTTTTAAAAAACTACTCGTGTGATTTTTACAAAACGTAGCAGTTTGGCGTAATTTGAGTCATAGAATCTAAATGTGGAAAAAAAAAAGGTATGTTATTTCAGAAAAAGATCCGATTTTGTGTCCAATACCTATGTTAGAACGATGCTGTATAAAAATCTACTGCATAACCTAAATCGTGCTTTCGAGACATGAATGCAAGTTAAATTTAGTCAATCGGCCCTGTGGAACAGGAGAAATAGAAATGTTCTCCTTTTTTTTAAACAACGTGTACATGCATTATTATCGTTGACTTCCATGGTACTAATGTGTAATATTAATAATCATAAAAATTTTATGAAATGTTTTGGGAAATTAACTTCGTCTTCGAATAATCATAAATCTAACTAACGAGATTTCAATATAGTATGTAATAAAGGGCATTTTATACAAGAAATAAATATTGTTTAGGCAGTGTTAGAGGTATATGGTTTTTCGACTGATTTAGTTGGGTTAAACATACAACGCAGACAGATGTTTTAGATTCCATTTGCCACATAATTAACATAAAGATGCTGTATAAATGAAAATCACATAATGTTATACTGCGATTTCTGCGTTGCTAAACATGTACATCGATGCTCATCAGTGCATTAAACTGCATAAGCTATTGGATAATACAATATCATAGAGAAAAGTAAGTTATGAATTAAGTTATTAAACGTTAATTGTAATAATAATTTTTACTACAAAAATTTAAAGGCGATGCTTTATTTATAAAAAACTTCTAATTAAAAAAAATTGATAATATAATGAATTTGTGCGGTACAATAAAATAACTACACAAGTGTTTCTTACTCATTTTAATATTTACAGTCACCTTACCTTATTCGAAGCAAACACATTTGTACGTTCTGTAGATTTTGTTCTGAAGATTAATAAAATTATGCTAGGTATTTGATTTTAAGGCTAATCTTTGGAATATGGTAACTGGTAGTTTGGCGACTTTTGGCGACATTTTAGTAAGGCGATAAAAATTATAATAATAATAATAATTTTTATTAATTTAATGTATATGTTTATTTATATTTTAATTAGTGTTCTTTAATTTATTTATATTTTAATTAAATGATAGTCATTTTGCAATCCATTTCAGTACAAGTAAACCTGCATGGAAATAAGTTAAATATTTGACACTAAGTATTTGCAACCATTTTTAATGTTTGCCTTATAAATTCGCAGGTGACTTTTATAATGGATAATTTAGAGGGAAAAGAAAATTAATGTAATTTCTTGCATATTTTATTTATTTTATACGTGCAAATGTTCATCCTTGGAAAGGGTATATGCAAGCTGAACATATAAAAGCTTGCATAGTATACATACTTTTTAGCGATCAGGTAATTTCATATATGTCCTTTTTTACCAACTTCAAAGATTCACAAAATTTTCCTGCATTTTCGTGGAAATTTTTCTAATTTACGAGAAAAATTATTTACATGTTTCATATACAAATTTGTCCTGTAAAAACAAATTTCTGTGCACGTATGTTCCACTACTTTTCGGAAAATTCCGATCGTGATTTTAGCTAATAAGCACTTGGAAACAATTTCGCACCTAATCTTCGTCATGATTAAGCACTTTTGTTCCATAAAAATTCTAGCATAAACGTAATTCGGCTAGCAGATTGTTGGAAAAAATGTTGAGTTAAAAAAAAAAAAAAAAAAACCTTTACTTCGGGAAAACAAAATGGCGTCCAAAAAAACTGGCAGGTTGCTGTAGCAAGGTTGCTCGCCAAATTTTCGCCAAAAAACCGCCAAGTTACCATAATCCGAAGATTAACCGATTTTAATAATATTAAATAGAAGCTCTTGCACATTCAAGCACTTTGAAAAAAAAAATGGCACATTTAATGAGAAGCAGTAGGAAGTGCATAAAAGCGAAGTTTATCTTGGAATGAAAAATAAATTTACGTCTAAATGAATGGTTTGATGGTAAATTTATTTCAATAAACAGATAATCTAACTTTAATAATTTATTAAATATCACAAGAAAGCACATCTAATCGAGGAAATTTAGTATTCATCTTATAATCTATAAAACACGAATCAAAAGAATGTTATTTACGTCGTTTCGCACTCAAGCTGTAAAATAGGATTTCATTTAAATCCATTTTATCATTCTTTGTGTTGCCACTTAATTAATTTAAATGGTGTAATTTTACACTAGAACCGGAAAATAAAAATAATTTATTAAGAATTTTAGTAGCGCTACGAAACTAGAAATGTCCAAAATCAATTCCTGGCAATTAATTTCGAAGCTAAAAAATTTTTCTTACTCCGCAAGAACATTTACTATGAAATTCTTGCTGCCACATTCTCTACAAATGCAAACCGCTGTTGGAATAATTTCTTGAAATCATTTAAATGTGCTTGACTCCTAAGCTTAATTTCATCATATGTTTGTGATGTGATGACTTCGAAGAAAACTATGAAATCAATTGTCAGTTTTTAGAATTGCTTACTCATCGTGTGAAGCTTCCAAGTAAGATAACGGAAAGTGCGAACGTCATCGGTATAAATTTAGCTCGATTAGATTTACTGCAATAATGTAAACCCACTCATTTACAGAATAAAATTTCATCTTTAATCTTTTTCGAATTACTCCTTTTCCTTTAATTTGATTGTCAGCTTTTGAATAAAAACTCCATAATATAATAATTGCAGCTTCAATTTTAAATCCTAGTTTGTTGAAAGGATTACGAAACTTTAAGTTTATTAAACTTTAATCTATAACTTTTATCACCTTTAATCAATAAAGCTTTGTATAATTCACTATTAAAGGGTGTTAACGGGGTGTCAATACGTAAACTAATGAGTTCTAATTAATTAAATATTATAGTATAATTACAATACTAAGTGTAACTGTAATACTTGCGCCGGATTAATAAATTATGCTCTTTTTCTCGCCTCATATAATTAATAGAAAATCTGATATGTACACCACATGACTTCTTTGTACGTAATATTTATTAAATTATAAGCGTTTTTTCCTGCATTTCATTTAAACTTATTTCCTCGAATTTCATTACAAAGATATTTCTCATTCAATTAATTCAGTTCTCACTTCCTGACAAGGCAAAAATGCATAAAACTTCAAAATATTTTTATTAAAAATTGAAAAATATAGAAAAATATAAAATACAAATACAGTTAAAACAATTTCAAGAAAAACTTTTACAATTAAAATTAGAGTTTCTGCGCAAAAACAAGCAATTCGGCCTGCGGACAAGAAGGCAGATTTTTTGGTGCACAAAACTGAAAGTTTACTTTTGGTCTTACCCGGCAAAATGGCACTGAAGGCATAGAAACTGACTTAATTTGTTGTGGACGCTAGGCTCAGTCAATATATGGGTTAATTTAATAACTTGAATGTTAATTCTAGAATGGAATAAGCATGATTTAATTCGCAATAATAAAAGAAGACGTTATCTTTGTTGTTGCGAAGCTTAGTTTCTCTAGCTTGGCAACAAATCCGCTATTCTACTAAGTTTCAAATGTAAACAAATAGGGTAAACAAAAATTGGGCTTAGCCGCACTTAAATAACTTTTAAATTGTTGGTAATTTTACAATTATTGCATGTAGGTTAACTAAAGGCATAAAAACCTTAACCGGAAATAAGAACAACATAAATCAACCGTTTTTAAAGCAAAAAAGGCGCAATTTACCAATATATAAGAATTAAAAAAAACTTAGTTCACAGAGCCAAGTAACAGAGTGGGTATATATTTATATATTTTTAGTGCACCGATTGCAACCAAAAAGGGAGGTGCACAACTACATGTTATTGCTGTCCTATATAAAAATTTCAACATTTTGAGGCTACTCGATTTTGAGTTCAGCGAAATACGTACATACATACGTACGTACAGACGCCACGAAAATATCTCTTCTGGATCCATTTTAAATCAGTTTTATAATACGTTTGGGAAAAAAGCGTCCTTTATTCTGTCCTTACATACAGATGTCGAGCAAAAACATCGTTCAATTGCATTCAGAATGGGTATTTTTGTAAAAATATAGTACCCGGAATTTTTCGTGATTACAATACTTCCTTTACTTCATACAAGGAAGTAAAAATGTGGTTGATAGTCTAAAAAAAGTAATATTTGTCTGTTGTTGATTGCTAAGCGTTGAATTTATACTTCTCCTTCTGAGGTTTGTAAACATAAGTTACACTGCGAGTAAAACGTAACAACATCTGCGTTATAATACCACATTCAGTATGCAATTAGAGATTTTTTAGAGACTTCCTTTAACTGCAAAAGAAAATTACAAGGAAGAAACATAAAATTTTCTTTAACAGTCTTTTGTGCAGTAAATCGCGCCATCCAAGAACAAAGCAATTTTCAAAATTTCATACACCATTAAAAATTTGAATGGTTTCTAACTGTGCATTCAAACAATATCTTTACAGTATTTTACATTTTAGTCTAAATTTGAATACGATACTTTTTTAGTCTCTAATATATTTAAAATGCGACAAAAATATTAGACATATGTTGCTCCCGCGTGTGAGTTTATTTTGTAGATTCCCGTTTTTCAAGAGGTCAAAGGATAATTTTCTTTTATTGGGAGCAAAAATTTAAGAATTTTTCGTGATTATTACATTTACAGAAGTTCAAAAAAATATTCTTTAAAGAGGAAACAAAACTAGTGTGGTTACCACATGACTTCCTTATACGGCTTGTTAAATTATGCACACTTTTGCTGCACTTCATTTAAACTTATTTCCTGGAATTATTCTAACTTAATGAATCGGTCCCTCAAAGCAAGTTGAAAATGACATCGAAAATTCCAAAATTGAAATTATATATCCTGCTCAGTTTTTGTTGTACTTCTTATAATTTTATTTTTTCATAACGAATATAAAACTTTCTTCCAAAAGATAACTATATTAAACGAGAGATAGCATTGAAAGTTAGATTTCATTGTCGAAAATTAATTGTATTTAAATTTGAGAGTGCCAAAACATGAATATTTCCGTCATTTAAAACACTTCTGTAACAGGAAGTATATGAATACGCCCAACGACTGCCAGGTAGGAATGTGGGTATATATGTACGTTTCGCACTGCAGATTACGATAAAAAAGGCAGGTGCATAACTAAATTTTATAGCTGTCCCATATATAAAATGTGAACGCTCTTCACGTAATCATTTTTGAGCTAACGACATACAGGCACACATACGCATAAACGTGACAAAAAATTCCTTTTGAACCCAGTTTACAATCGGCTTTGCAAAACATTTACCTTAATTCTGGGCGAATGTACAAATGCCATGCAAAGAAGTCGTCCAAGTGGATTCGGGAACGGTTAGAATGGATATTTCTTTTGAAATATGATACTCGAAGCTTTTATCGATCAATACTTCCTTTACTTCGTACAAGAAAATGGAAAACACGATTTTCTCGATTTCATTGCACCTCCATCATAATAGCAATTTGAGTTATGTATTCTTAATTTTTTAGCAGGATTTAACTTTCTATTTGTAGTGTTAATGCGCGTTAATTGCTGAAATAATTGTCCTCCTTTTGCACTTGCTTTGATTAAAAAAAGTTCCGAAAAAATTTGAACTGTTTGCAGCAAAAGGTATTTTTTAATAAATTACTTTGAAAAATTAAACCTATGATTTAAGAATTTTAATTGCGTATTTTTTTACTAAATTTCACTTGTATTTTCTTGATAAACATCCCTTTTATAAGACGACCACCTCCACAGAAATAACTACATGATTGGACAATAAACTGGAAAAAATATAGTGAATTCTGTTGTGAGACCACCTCTGAAAATAACTAAGTTTTCCTAAAACATAAACAAACACGAGTATAGAATATTATAGAAACCCCATTAAGACAACCGCCTCCACAGAAGACCAGAATCATCTGGAATCGTGGTTAAGCTATTTTAAATAGTTTGAGAATAGCTGAATTTGTAACATTACAACGATCATGAATAGGACGTACGAGAGACTTTTCCCAGTTCTTTCTCTAGGATGCAGAGTACAATCGTCGAACTTGGTTACATTACTTGCAAGAGTGTGTTGTTGTTTTTAAGGCAAATCATGGAAGGGCTATATGCCAAAGCATGGAGCTTTTATTGCTTTTTAAACAGAACTAGAGCGTTTTAACTACACATATGAAGAAAACCACGAAAAGAAAGCTTATTGACTGGGAATGGAATGGGTACAAGTTAACAGTACTTGTTGGCTTCGGCCAGTGATAGATTAGATGTCAAAATAAAAACAAAAAATAGTTAAATAATTAATAAATAAAATGATAAGTCAGGATAATTTTAAAAATTTATAAATTTCATCTGTAAAATTTATTTATATATGAAGTCATTTCCAGAGACTAATTAATACAATTAGCAGATGATTTGTTTTCACAGATTCTTTACAAATTATAAAAAAGGTTAAATTTTATGTAAGTATCTCCTGGATATGAACAACAGAAACATAAATCTACGCAAACAAAGATTACCGTTTTTAAATTGTGAATCGTTTGATAATTTTAAAGAATTCTGTTGGCTTTTAGAATTAATTTCGGTCAAGTGTGATTTTAAAACGCTTCTTGATGTTAGATGTCAAACAAGTTGAAATTTTTATGTGTTATATTGTTATAATAGGTATCTTAATAAAAGCAACATAATGAAAATATTTATACATGTAATGAGTAGATACTATATTCAGCAAGGTCTGCAGCCTGTGCAGTTGATTAAAGCTTACGATGAAATGCAAAGTAGAATATTTTTATCTTTCATTCTTTAGTAAAGGGTTTTAGACAATGCATTCAAATTTATAATATTAATTGAAGAATGTTGTTCGTTTTGATAAGTTTAGTAAAAATTAAAAGGAATCTAAGTCTAAAGTATAGCTGCTGTTATTAAACGTAAATGTTTCGTTTCATTGTGCCCTTTCTATATTTAGCATACAATAAAACATTCAGAGAGTCAGACAGAAGCATGGTAAAATAAAGTGCTTAATAGGAATCAGGAATGGAAAATTTTGTATCATTAAAATGATCGAGATGTTTGGTAAGGTCAAAACGTTCAACATGAAAAATATTCGCATACTAATAGTTAACAATAAATAATACATTGTACTTAATGCCCAAAGTAAGTTAATAACAATGGTAGCCAATAAAGTACTATATGGTCAAACTATACTGAAACTCGTGACACATTAGTAGTCCCCGAGTTCTCTACAGAGGGCTTTCCCTATGAGCAATATATAATAAATACGTGTCAGTTATCTTTCATCAATAAAAATCTTTCACGAATTCAATAGAAAATCTTTCACGAAGTAAAAACTTCATTTAGGCAGATTAGCTGTACCTGTGCTTTACAATAGGCTTTCTGATTGCCACCATCTCTTAATGATTAGTATTTCTGGGAATAGGTGCACTTCCATTATGCACCTGTCTCGCATTTTGTCGGATTTTTTTAATCAAAAACAATTTCTAATTATAAGAATAGTTTAAAGATGGCAAAAAAAGCACACGCATACACATCGCGGGGCAGGTGATGGCCGATAGATCGTCACCTGCTACATGCCAAAATGCCTGGCAGGTACATAACGGAAAAGTAAATGTCGATGTAAGTAAACGTAGGCACCAGAACATCAACTGCTGAAGACGAAAACCTTTATGAAAAATCAAAATCACCCGAAACCGAGAAGAATTCATAATTCAGTCTAAATCAGTTTGCTACAATAATAATAATAATAAAAAATCTGAAACGTTTCAGATTTTAAATTACGTCCAAAGGGGCGTTTTTTAAACATTTTGTATGTTACTTTTATTTATTGAATATCATGTTCTTCGCATTTAAACCATAAAATTTAGTTAAAGAACAATATTGCAAAAATAATTTTAAACTGAGCATATATTTAGAATTTTCTACACACAGTCTCACGCGCTGCAGATAAAAATGTTTTTTCTGTACAACGTTGCCATTGCCCGCATTGAAATCCTTGAGTTTGTTAATCAAAAATTCGTTAAAGTTTTACAAAATATGAAATACACAAATAAAAATATATATACAAATACAAATATTTACAATATATGATACAAAATTGAAATTTGTTTAATAAAACAAATTCCAAATTTCAAATTTGCGCTTCCAGATGCCTATATTCGCAGCAGGATTACGGCATTCAAAATTCGATGGCTTTAGGTACCGTCGTTTTATCACAATGCGAGAAACATACATACATTTATACACATTCTTCATTATTTAATTTCTTTAAATATAATACAGGGCTGCAATATTTTGTGGCAACAGTTTGAAAAGTGATACGGACTTTTAATGTTTCCGACGCAAAATCGCAAAACGCAAACAATAGTCCTTCAGGGACATTTAAATCAGTTTTATAATTTTGTGGGGGGGGAAGAATCCCTTATTCTGTCCTTACGTACAGATGTCACGCAAAAACATCGTGAATTTGCATTCGATAGCGGTCAAAATTTATATTTTCGTTGACATATGATACCCGAAATTTTTCGCGGTTACAATACTCGAATATTAATATTCGAAAACGTTACTGAAAAAATTAATATAGTTGAAATGACTGGTTTAATCTTGTTAATTCTTCTATTACTCAAAATCGTTCGCTTTGCAAGACAAAATATTAAAAAATTTAAAAATGCTTAGTAACTGACATATTTTTCTAAGCCAGAATCTATTGCATTTCTCTTGGAAGCGAAATACGGTAAAGGAAAAACGTTAAAGAAGGACTGGAAAGTATGAGACAATATAAACATGTGCACCTGCGGAATTCATTAAAACGTTACAATAGACCTTCCGTTTCGTTCACAAAAGAATATTTTACCCCTTTGGCGTTATATACATATATAGACATCTCGCATCAAATGAAAAATGACTATTCGCCTAATTTTCCCCTTTCGCAATTAATCTGCGAATTCAAAACCCATGTCGTTGATATGCGTATCACGAGGTGTAGATCTACGCATTGGAAATTTGCGACCTGCAAAAAAACAAGTTTCATCAGCGTGAAAATCCTGCGCTGTTTTAACGAGACTACCGCAGCGTCGGTCGTAATGGCAAAATCGTATTTTCGAAATGTATGTGTGGCAACATATCTTATTACGAAAACATGTATCAACGCCTTTGGTATGCTTTTTTCCCCCGTCAGAAATGTTACGCACTTGCTTTCTTGGTTCGCGTATTCTTCTAATTACTAAACTAATTTCAAAATTAAATTTTAGAATTTAAGGAACTTGAATAATTTTTAATTTTATGATACACATTAATACATTTACTTAACACAGTGATTTTTTTTTCTTTTTTATATTGGGGTATCTCAAACAACTAATTATTTGGTGCGATGGTGTTTTTTATGATTAGCTGAACCCTTATGAATAATTCGCACGAAAACTAATCAGCAATCGGTACGTTTATACTTTCATGTCTGCCCCTTTTCTTATGACATTTTTATTAGGCTTCTTTTTGATCTTTTTCGATGATTCAATATTCTCTGAGAAAGATTAGCTACGTTTCGTTGCAGAGGTAGAAAGAAAAAAAAAACGCATTTTGCTACAGAAGTAATGTATAACATGAATGCTTCGAAACAATTGCCGTGTCCTTCCCAGGGCCGTACCTGAATATATTTTCACCTACGGCAAGAGACTGAATTAGTACCCTTATAGAAAGAAAAATCAACTATACCAGTTTATTTTTATACTGAAAAAATATTTCAGATTGGCAATAGCCTTTAATCTTTCTTACAACTTTCAGTTACAGTTATTATCCAGAAAAATAAAACACAAAATGCGTATAATTTTAAAATGAAAAAAAAATAATAATAAGGTCATAAAAGGTGCATGCGTCATTTTAACACTATAAGTGTGGATGTAACATGTTCACTGATTTCATGTATGGTTTAAAATGTAATTTAGTTTCATGAGGCGTATTAAATTTCAATAAAAATATTTTTATATTATCGGAAACGATTTACAGTCAGGAATAATTTTATATTTTGCAAACATATTTATTATTAACTGTTTGGCATTAAAGATCAAAATTAGGACTTTAAAAACTAAAATCAAGCGCCAAAGCAACTAAGATTAGACAAACATTGTAATTAAGAAAATAAACCACTATTCACCAGAACGCAAATTTAAAAATGAATTTAGGCACATTCTTAAAAATTCAAGATTATGAAAATTGTAAATATATTAAATAAAAAACTAAAGTTCGTGAAAGTAAGCCTTAGGCTAAAGTAAAGAAATGAATAATGGCAAACATGCTAAAATGTTGAAAGTAAATGGATGTAATAATTTTGAATCACTTTAAAACCACATGATCAAGGCATAAAGTTTTAAATCATTCTAATCGTTCACATCTTGCAATTCGAAAATCCATTTCAGTTCTCCCTGATAGTCAAAAGCCACCTTTATATTTAATTAAAATTAAAGTTGCTTTTAAAAATCAAAAAATGTTTTTCCTACGCATTTCGGAACTCTTAGCCGGTCTTTATTTTGCAGCTGTTGCTCACAAACACATATTTTATTTCAGTTTCAAATATTTTAAACTAGCGGAAGTACTCGATGCCAGTTAAGTTAGATTGAGAGTCGTGTATCTAACAACAGAGAAAACGACACCGCTGTAATCCTTCTCTAATAACGATGCGAAAAATACGATTTATAGTTATACATTTTTCATTCTGATGCGATAGGGAACCCACATAAAAAGTTTCCATAAAAAAAATAAACTAATTCTCTCTCATTATATCAACAACAATGGCACGCAGTTTTTAATGATTTTCGTCTTTCTAATCAAATGGTCGTAAAAGCTCAAATTCCATCCGATATTTCATCTATATTCAATTTTAGTCGATTAAATGTGACAAAAAATTGCTTGTAATTGATCAGAAATCAATAACGCGAACAAACACACAAACAGGCAATCTTCTTTATATATACAGATTTCGTAAGTCTTACAAATTTTTGAATAACAAATTCTACGATTTGACAGCTAGCAGTAGCAACACTTTTCGAAATAAAGCATTTTTATCGCCAATTCGCTACACTATTGCCACTCGAAAGAATGAGCGCGAAAATTAGCGCTTTCAGAAGTTAATTAATAGTTTGGCTGATTAAAAAATCTTACGAAGATGGTAGTAGTCAAAATGGCTTCCCACGAATTTTTTGGAATCAGGAATAATGCATTTAATGTTTGGCAATGCTATTTTTATTTCATCGTAAAACTTCGAAATGTTTTTATTAACAAACTCTACAATTTGAAAGCGAGCAGTGGCAACGCTTCTCGAAATAAAGCAGATTTTCATCTCCGGCTTGCGAGACTGTTGCAACTCGGAAAAATGAGGACTCAAATGAACGCTTTTGCGAGTTTTGAATTAATATCTCCTATCTTAGCAACTTTATTTTTTGAAAAAAAACGTGGGCGTCGAACTTTTCCGGGGTAAAGAAAAGAATTGTGGAAAGTTTGGTGGCGATAACTATAGTAGTGACTGAGTTATTAGAGGACAAACAAACAGACTTTTTTCTTTATATACATAGATGATGTGAATATTCGTGTTTTGGCATTTTAAAAAGAATTTTTAAACTTAAATAAAATTTTGTAAAGATTACGAAATCTAACTTCTTATTCGTTCTATCAGTCCCTATACTTCTGTTAGGAAAATTTGGACCTCGTTAAAAAAAAAAAAGAAACACACACACGTAAAAGTGTGTCTTCTGTCACTTTAATGAGAAAAATCTATTTTCATGCAGTTTACCTTAGTAGAATATTCTAAGGAAGACGTTATAAGACACACATATAAAATTCATCTTTTTGAGACATATAATAAATAAATTAATAATAATAATATAGGACATTATAAGACACATTTTAGGCAGGGCTCTTTTTCTTAAACTTGTGGACAATTTTCAAATTCCAATTTTTAGCCTAAGAGCGTTAGCTCAGAAGGGCTATTAATTTCGTTTTGACATTTTGCGTCGATTCGTTGTAAGTCTCCGTACCACTTTTCAAACTGTTGCCACCAAATATTATAGCCCTGTGTTATATTAAAGAAATTAAATAATGAAGAATATGCATTAATACATATATGTTTCTCGCATTGTGATAAAACAACGGTATCTAGAGCCATCAAATTTTGAATAACATAGTCCTCCTCCGAATATGGGCATCTGGAAGCTCGAATTTGGAATTCGTTTTATTATCGATTTCATATTTTGCAACACTTTAACGAATTTTTGATTAAGAAACTCAGCGATTTCAAAACGAGCAATGGCAACACTGTTTGAAGAAAAAAAAAACATTTTTATCTCCAGCGCGCGAGACTGTGTATATCGGAAATTCTAAAGATATGCTCATTTTAAAATTATTTTGCGATATTGCTGTTGAATTGAATTTTATCGTTTAAGTACGAAGAACGTGATATTTGATAAATAAAGGTAACACAGAAAACGTTAAAAAAACTTTTCTTTGGACGTAATGTAAAATCTGAAAGCTTTCAGATTTTTTTATTATTATTTATTTTTACCTTATTTTTTAATTTTTTATTTATTATTATTTTATTTTTTTACGTTGACGGGCTGGGTAAAAAGGAAAAATGATGTAAAGTCACAATTTAAAAACTTAATTAAACAAAATTAATTTATATGTTCTCACACGTGTTTACTACATGATCCAGTATGTTGTATGATAGGAATAAACATCTTACACTTTTGCTCTAAGATGCTACAAGAAATAGAAACTCTGTTACAGCATTCTGCAAAATTAGTAAGAGTATATAACTGCAAAATTTCTTGATAACGGATGCAAAAATAACAGGAAATACCCTCGAACAGAAAGCATAGAAAGACAAGGAAAAACACGTGCAAACTAGGAAAAAGATCAACAGGGAAATAATTTTTGTTATCTTTTTTCAGGAAGTTCTAGATTCAGGTACACTTCGATAGAATCCGCTTGCAAATGTACATTTAAATACTATTTTACAGATGTGTTTTTAAGTATAGCGAGACAAGAATTTAAGAATAATTTAAAAATTTAATTTTTAAGAATAATTTTAGAATTAACCATAAAAACTACGAGCAACATAAAGAGAGAAACATAAGAGCATTTATACAAAGCCTATAATATTTCACTGAATAATATTTTTTAATATTATCACGCTTCTGAACAAGGAAGTCAAACAAAATAAACAAAGCATATGACTTAACGAAACGAGAAGTTATTGATTTTTAGGTTATTTAATGAAGGAAGAAATGTTCTTGTAATAATTTTCTAAAAATTGTTTGCCTAACTGCCTTTAATTTCTTAAGTCGTATTAAATTAGTTAAGTCGTGCATAGTAAAGAAGATTATTATTTTTATTTTATCAAAATTAGTTTAATCTGTTATTCTACAAAATTGATAGATTCAGATTAAGACTCGCCCAAGAAGACTTTTTACACTGGAAGGCCGTATCCAATATACCTATGAGCACTCAAGCCTAGAAATTAATACACACGAAAAGTATACCTTTGTATATAAAAATTTCGTAATATAAAATAAACAACGACCAACAGAAAAAGGAAACATAATAACTTATTTATTTCAATTATCTTAAAAATAACTGTCTTCTAATAGTTAATCTAATACCATAATTTCTTAAATATTATCTTAAAAGCATTTTGAGTTGTTCTTCTTAAGAGCAAAAAACATACTTTACATTTACATTAGACAGTTTTCTTCAAATTTTATCGACTCGATAATCCCTAAAATGACAGTTTTCTTTTTTGGAATCCTAAAACTATAATTTTTTGAGAAAGACGTTAAAAACAATCATTTTTTGATGGAATTTCTACCAGATTTTGAAAAATAAATGTTAAAATAAACAACGAAAGCATAAGTTGTGAGGTGCTTTATGTGGGGATAAAAGAGAAATGCTTTATATTATTTTAGGTAATAATACAATGAAAATTTAAATAAAAGTTTTGTTTAATTGTTGCGAAATTTCGGTTGCCAGATTTAAATTTATTGTTAAAGCCGTGCATCATTCGAAATGTCTGTAATATGAAAATAGTTTCGGCAAGAGAATTAATGCAAAACGCATTAATGCGTTCCTGGATTATAGCTGATTTCTTATTTACAATTTACTACGATACCATACAAAATCACGAAAATCATTAAATTTTAGACTTTCAGACACACACACACGCAAGTAAATTGAAATAATATAGATGAAGATTTAGTTTAATATTACTGTACCCATACTAATAAAAGTGGAGGCTTTAAGTGTTCAGGAAGATAAAGAGATGTTATTGTTTATATTAGAAATCTCTTTCCATGACAACATCATGTAATTGTCCTTCTGGAGCATTTTCTTTTATTTTATCTTAGTCCCTTACCGCCATTCAATTCTGCTTGAGACTCAGTGGGCCTCCGTTTGAATCTAAATATATCCAATGTCTTTGGATGTTTTAAAATGTGTCTAAAGAGAGACGTGGCATTATCATAGAATATACTTCTGCTATAGCTTGCTACTGTTTTATCGGAATGATTTCTTTATACGGCACTCTTTACCGTACTTCATTTTGCATCAATTTTGCGGACCAAAGAAGCCGGTTTATCTTCACTTCCTTCCTTATCATCTAAAAACGTTTCCTATACAATCGGCTCTTTTTCCAGTTTTTTCTTGTTGGGCTCGCTTTTATGGTCTTCTAGTAACTCTTTCACGTCCTCTTTGTTAAATTCCAAGCTCATAGTTTTGCCTATAAATACGATATCATAGCCAACAAAAAACAAACAAAAAAAAAACTTCAGTATAAAAGCCGTCTGTAACACAATCCGGATATAATTTAATTTAATCCGGACTGAATCCATAGGCCTCTAATTTGCTTGCTGCCAGGTTTTGTTAATGAGAGTTAAGCAGCGAAAAATATTAAAATGGTATTTCCAGAAGTGTCTGAGGGTTAATTCTGCGACGACGATTGCCTCAAACACCTTTGAAAATCTTTTATTGCCGACTTTAGTGTTCGTAACTCGACACACCATTCGTAACATAGTCGTTTTTTGTGCAGATAATTTAATTTGTCCATGAAGCGATTTCGTAATGAGAGGAATTGGAGATCCGAGGTTCTATTGCAACTATTTTAGATGGTTAGTTTTGCGATTCACATGGTATTCAAAATTCTTTTGAATCTGATTTTGACTTGCGTAACCTCACGAGTTATTTGGAAGTTCAAAACTCTAAGGCCTAACTAACTATCCCCACGAAAACTGTTCTCTACTTTGCTCCAGTCATTGCAAAATATAAACCAACCTTTTTTTCCCCTCGAAAGTTCTCTTAGACTCCTTTTATCTTCCGAAGAAAATAGAAGTAGGGTTTTTCGTGAATTGAAACGCTGTTTAATTTTAAACTTTCCCTGCAATTTACGACATTTTACAGCTGCAATTATTTTGAATACTGCTTTGAGTTTCTAAGTTTGGACAAAAGTTTATTTAGCATGGAAATTAAAATACGAGGAAAGTATCCTTTTTTCCAGAGGAGACACATAACATTGTCCAGGATTGGCATTTATGATATACAAGGAAGTCATCTAGAGAAAGTAGCTAACTAAAGTGCCTCGTCCAGATTTTAAGGCATCCAGAAAAATGATAAAGCGTGTTGCAATTGGTTTTCTATCCGTAAAATAGTATCTCTTGTAAATATTACTGATATGATGAAATCAGAACCAAAAGGGGGGGAACGATACTGAAACTGTAGAGAAATGTTGTACAAACGTAATTTTGCAACAAGTATCTTGAAACAAATACAAGATGTTATCCAGTGCTTTTCGGTTAGTACTAATAATTAAATAGTACGTGTCCTTGAAATAGGATATAAATCACCTGACCTTAACCCAGTTAAAATCTTTAATCGTAAAAGGAAGCGTAAAAAGAAAGATGAAAGTAAAAGTCATTTAAAGTAAAAGTTTGGTTTGATGATGATCAAGTGAAACAGAATGAGTGAAAAACTGATAAAATTATGCCAAAACACGTGGAATAAGTTTATCGTAACCAGTGAAAGTCATATTTCACATTACGTGCATTATTATGTTTCTAAATTTTTCTGTAAAATTATGCTTTTATTTGATATGCTGAGATTAATTTGCACATAACTGTACTAATGTAGGTCTTTCGCAAAAATGAAGTGAATAAAGCGAACTTTCGTAAAGCATGGGATGTCTGTACTTTCATTAGTTTGGGGTAACTTATTTCGCCTACAGAATTCCAAAACTGTAAATTTTTGGTCTTTTAACCTATCAAATTATTAACAAAAGCTATTACTTGAGTGCTGATAAATATCTAAATCCAAGCACGGAAAGCTATTTTCTTAGATGCGTGAGTATATATATGGCCATCATAATCGTTTTTATTTCATACTTTAGATGATGACAGATTAGCGAAAGTCATTCCGATGCAAGAGCGTTAAGAAACGTAAAACTTAACAACGCATGAGCCGCTTCAATTCGAAGTTTTAATCTTGCATGCCAGGAAGCTAAGCGGGACAGAAAATTTGCAGTTACTTTTCCACCACTTGCACAAAATTAGAAACTTCTTTCAAGTTGGTCTAGAATATCATCACACACCCTACCTACATATAGACACAGGCTTTATGAAAAAATGTGTGCCCCCCCCCACTCCCAATCCTCTATTTCCGCTTTTCCCTAAATCCCATTTTTCCCCATACAAATGCGGGTATCTGCGAGGGGCCCCGATCTAGGTTATCATCCTCCTTGAAAAGTGCCTCCAAGTTTAACCCCGAAAGGGCCCCCAAACTCTGCATGGACTCAGAAATTCAGGTCAAGGACTAATGCTCAAGACTTTGGTCTGACTTGTTTCGTGGGATAGATAGCGAAACTTCTTTTTTTTTCCATGCATATGCGTACATATATATTTATTTTTAGGGTCTCCCCCTTTTTTTTTTACTTGTCACGGGTAGAAGGTTTTTTACGAGTAAGCAGTTAAGTATTGTCCCGTTATTTTTTTCTTTTCAGAGTATCTTGCTGCGTCATCTTTTCTCCCTTTGCCGCTACTCTTATCTGCTAGTGGGGAATACAGAAAAGTGTTCTACAGGTTAGAAAATAGGTCTCCTTCCCCCCCCCTAAAGTCTAGATGGATTTTTTTTTACATAGAAGTATATTTATGCGTGGACCTCTTAGTGGTTTAAACCTACTTTCTCTTTCAGAAAGCGCTGGACGGGAGGGGACTTATAGCTCTCGTACTTTCTTTTTCTTCCCCCCTCTTTTTTTTTAATGCATCGTCGTACCAGTAACGCACGCACGTGCAGAAGAATTTTGCTCAACCATTTTCTGTTATAGCGGAACTCGAGCTGGAAATGATTGTTCATTTTCTATCGCACGTTAAGTGCTGGCTGTTAGGTAACATAAAATGAACCCTTTTTCCTAAAATATTTAACTGCGTTAGAAAAGCGCTTATTAAATACATGTAAAAATATAAATTGCGGTAAGGTTTTCTACTGATAGTGGATCTATATGTGAACATTTAAATATACTATTGCAGATGATTTATTCTATGAAGGCAAGCATGAATATGCTTTTGAATTTGCGAATCATACGTTTTTATTTATATTGAACATGGAACAATATTGCTCTTATTAATTCTTAAGTTTGTAAAAATTCCGACTTTTAAAAATATTTTCCAGTCAGTCTCTATAACAAGTAAAATGGATTAAATTTTGCATACGTGTTATTTTATACAAATAAATAACATATATATATATATATATATACATAAATGTATGTATATATATAGCGTTTTATTTTTTATTTATTTTTTAAAAAATTCTATGCGCTATGACATTTAAAAAGTTTAAACTGTATAATGTATCTCTTAAAACTAAAACTGAAACTGTAAAGAAAACTGTAAGTTTAGTTCTGATAGATTTTTACATAAAATAAATCTTCACTAAAACTGAAACTCGATAGGACTAAAGTCTAAAAATGTTGCAGCGCTGATATTGCAAGCTGGAAATAGTTTTGGCGACTAATTTTTGTCTCCAAATTTGGCGAGAAATCGCCAAACTTAGCCACCATTTGCAGACATTTGAGTTCGGTCCTGTATAAATGCAATTAGTACTGTGATTAAATAACTGTAATTGATCCCTCTTATATGTAACTGTAACTGTATCTGGCCTTTATATGTTACTGTAACCGCACATGCCTTAATTTCGAGGTATGGAAAGTACTGGAAATTTCCCTACTGACGGGTTAAATCTATATCAGACCGGAGAGAACATCAGTTCTAAGTTTTTTAGTTGAGAGTTGTCTTCGGAACATTGAGAGACCTCCGTATGAGCTTCATTCTTTATATGTGCTTTGCGTTGCGTTGTGTTTAGTAGTAATTTGCAGTGGTAACTTCTGATTGTGCTGTGCCATAATGATAGGAGGTGTCCGAGTACTTCTGTGAAAAATTTCCAGAAATTTTAAAGTGTTTCTTTTGGGAAAATAAATTTTATCGGGCTATCATCGGTTCTGTGTGCATTCAATCCATTACGAAACCGTGCGCATGCAGCACTATGTAGGAAATTAATAGCAGCATCTGAAGATAATTGGCTAATGGATAACTTGCTCGTCCATGATGAAAGATTGCTTTTGAAATACAGAATATTTAAAAAGAAACATGCATCAACAAAAATATATTTCTGTATTGCACCATCTAACAAACAAAATGGAAATATAAATTTTGTTTAGAGCAAATTTAATTTAAAAAACACTGTGAGGTGTCATAGTGTTTAACCATGTCAAATTACCAGTTCTCTAATAAATTAGCAGTTTGGCCTGTTTTAAGTAAAATTTAAATTAAACTCAAATTTAATTTGCTGCAAAATCTGCAGTTAAGAACTGGACTTTGAGATTTGGAATCTTGGAATATTTAATTTCCCTGTTCCGACCGTATTCGTTATAAAACTCTGTATTTTGCAAAATTCGGTGGAGGTGTATGCCTTGATATTTAATGTTCCTGACAAAAACATTCAGAAATGTGCTCGGCATGATTTGATGCTTCGATTACACAAAACATAAAATAAAACTACACCTGGGAAAAAATTAAATAAAAAGGGGAAACAAAGTACTAAATAAAACTAAAATTTTACAGCGCTGTATTTTCTATTTTATATCTTTCGTACATCCGGGGTTTGTGCTTAAAATTATATAGGGCCTTTAGTTTCAGAGCTTCATACTCTAGTTTTATGATCATCAGAGAGGCCATAATACATCATTAAGTTTACGATATATTTTTATGTCTGGTTCAAATGTGTAATTGAAGTGCAGTTTAACGGCACTTCGTGGGCAAATTCATGCTACGTTGATTTAATTATCTGTTTTATAGGAAGCTGAAGTTTAAATACATTGTAGCCATGTGTAATTTTACACTTCATGAATGGCTATTACTTGTTCAAGTCTGGCGATTAAAATGCAATTTATGAAAAGCTTAAAAGTCTCGTGATAGATACTGAGAAGAAATAATGTAATTATTTCTCCGGATAATCTTAACTTTATGTGTTTCATCTTCCTAAGGAAACAAGACTTTTTTTATGACATTTGAAACAGAAATGAGATTAAAGGCTGCGAAAGTACACTTTTGTTATAGAAAAGTATTTTAACGTTCTTCTTTTCTAAATATACTGGTAGCAACAGAAAGTAAAACATTTAGGCTCAAATTGCATGATTCTGTGATTTTACAAATAACGGAAACCACGTAATTTTTTCTCTTTCTGTCATTGTCCTTATAGTTACTCAGACAATTACAAAATATACAGAATTACATATTACACATTTCGTTTTTGAGTACAATAAAGTAACGAGTATGTTTTACGATTTCAAATACTGAAGGAAGGAGAAAGTCGATTTACATTAATATTATAAGTATATTATAAGGTATTTTATTTCTCCTTTCTGCATGCCTTCTTGGTGTAACGGTAGCACACTCGGCGCGTATTCGAGATGTCCAGCTTCGAGTCCCGGCGAGGGCATTGCTCATTTTTCACGCCTCTTTCATCAGAATAACCTAATGTCTCTACAGGATGTTTTTGAACAGGCCACCCAGTTGGGAAAGTGGCTAGTGAATCTGACTGCCTAATGAATGACCCGAGTTTGAATCCCAAAGAAGGCATGGATGTAATCTGCCTGTCCCTTCATAGGAGACAACGGTTGCTCACCTACTAGGTGCCTCCATAATAAAGTGACCACCGCTTTCGGCCTTAGTAGTGGCTAACTTCTGTGTGCGGCTTTGCGCCCGCCATTGGACAAAAAAGAAAAAACCCGAGTTTGAATCCCAAAGAAGGCATGGTTGTAATCTGTCTGTCCCTTCATAGGAGATAACGGTTGCCTACCTACTAGGTGCCTCCATACTAAGGTGACCACCGCTTTCGGCCTTAGTGGCTCACTTCTGTGTGCGGCTTACACCCGCCACAAAAAAAAAAAAAATAAAAAAAAAAAAAAAAAAATGTTGTTGAAAAGATTGTATTGAGCAATCCTTTCCATCTTAGAGATCGTGATATTGTATATATATGAGTATATATACCTTTTATTTTGTTTTTTGATTTGAATCATTTATTTGTTGTCCCAGTTGTATGGTTTCCAAGGAGAAATGAAAAAAAAGTCACTCCTCCCCTCTATTTATTACATAACATATTTCAAATTTGTTCCGTTTGTCGATAAAAAAATTGGATTTTTGACAATTTAAATTATAACATCATTCTTGAGGGATAAGTGGGTAGGAAGTTCCTTAACTAGTTAGTTTATGAAGATTTATTAAGGAAAAGAGCACAAAAGCCCAAAACAACCTTTTTTATTTGTTGAAGCCACTGCAAATTGCGACCACCAGGCACAAGTAAATCAATTCTAAAACAGTTGCCGCGGACTAAATTTCAGGTTGAGAAAACTATACTGCATTTTGAAACTTAGAAACGCTAATACTTACAGAATATTACTTAGTTACATTTTTCTCTTTAGTATATGAAGGATTCAATTACACTTTTTCTAGAGTTTCACAATTAGTTTTAAAGATTAAGATGCAGTGAATCATATGCGTACGGGTACAGCGTGCAGATAAACATGGAGAAAGAAGGAAGCAGTTTGCTGTCGCGCTATCTTTGAGCTAGCTCTTGAATTTTTGCAGCTAAATTAGCAAATTATCTTGAACTCAAAGCTTTTATTTTATGCATCATAAAGCTGTTATCTAGGAAGAGAATCTTAAGCATAACATCTCATCCTCTAGGTTGAATGTTCTATTAATTGAGCTTCCTAATGGTCTTCCCTTGTTGTCAACATACAGAAGATGACATAGCAGCAGTTTTGCTCATCGTTTTTTTTTTCAATCTCAAATTATATGCAAAAGACTATAGACGAAAGAGTTTTTATTCCTTTGATAGTTTCTTATACTGTATCAACTAAAAGAATAGCGAGTTTTCTGTAATGCTTTCGAATAACTGAACAACTTATACTCCATACTCATTTCGGTGACTTTTTCCATTCTAAATTCCTAACAACCTTTTTTTGATTATTATTTAGTTTCGATTCTTCTGATTTTGAGAGCAGAGCTCCAAAAGGAGATGTTAGTTATCTTAACAACAAGAAGTATTTAGGGATGATCAGCCTTTGTTGATCAACCTTTTTTAAAATTAAATTTCAAACTCCAGCTTTTATGGGATTCTGCTGGTGAGAGGATGTAATATCTGAATTCACTGAAATTATCTGATAATCAAATGTAATGTATTTCCAGGCTTTAATGCAGGACGGGATTTAGATTTGACGAGATCCTTAGCTATTTGAGATATGGGGCCCTTTATGAGGGATATGAGTCAATTTTTTTTATATGGGATATGGTACAATTTTGGAGGTGTCCCGAAGAAAGTGGGGTCCTTAAGGTGTAGTTTGTGCAGCTTATACGTAAATCCGGCACTGCTCTCATGTCCAATAAGTGTAATTTATAATAAATGACCTAATGAATTTTGCATTCAATCTGTAAGAAGCAGTCCTTGTTGGATTAGTGCATTTAAAACTGGCCTGCCAGGAACCGTTTTGTATTTTTAGATAGTTATACGTTTGACCTGCCAAGCATTCTAGTTGGACTAGTAAATTATATAACTGACTAGCCGAAAACATTTTTTATTAAATTAATGAGTTATAAATTTGACAGCCAATAATAATTTCTGTTGAAGTAGTAACTTGTAAATTTTACTGATCTGCATGACTGATGTAAATTTGGAAAATTTTTGTTGAACTTGCTAATATTACATTTCACCTCACAAGGCCAATTTATGTTGAATTAATAATTTGCACCAACTGATTTGTCAGGAATAGTTCTTGTTCGACAAATCAGTTGTAAATTCAATCTACAAAGAGCAATTTTTGTTGAACTAGTGATTCGTACATTTAACCTGCCAGAAAGGGTTTCTTTGGGACTATTAATTTGTATGTTTTACCTGTATACAGTTTCTGTTGGAGTAGTAAGTTACATACATGATCTACCAGGAACAACTGATGTTAAGTTTCCTGTAACCTTTAAATTCATAGTAATTATGTTTTAGTTTCATATTATTTTTGGCATACTTATTTGAATTACTAAGCTATAACTCTCCTATGTTTGAAATGTAGCGTCACTTAACGGACCGCCACGTAAAAGATATTAATTTGATATAGGAGTTAAATAATTATCACTCTATTATAGAGAACGAAGAACGCGCGTAAGAGTAGCAAAACTCTTCCATCTTTCAGAAAAGGGATTTTTACTTTGTATTTCCAGGTATTTATATTCCCATCTATAAACATAAGTCCTTACTCCTTGGCAACATAAAGTGTAAAATCTTTTTCTGTGTTTTAAACTATCTAGAGTAAGTTCATTTTCTAACTGTTTCAGATTTGGTTAAATTGAGCCAAAGGAATTATTCATTTATTAATTTATTTCAACTCAAATCAAAAATCATTCAGAAGCGTTTTGATAAATGAGATCCCAAAGAGACACCTGACTCAGAATATGAGCTTATAGTCATAAAAGAATAGTGTAATATCTCAACTCAAACAAATAACGCATAAAAATATATCGAATCCCTCTCCTTTACAACATTGCATGGCTATTTAAAAATATTCACGTTATCTAAGATTTTTAAGAAGTTTTTAAAAAATGTTTAATGCCAGAAGTTCAATAAAAGTTCCATAAAAAGATTTAGTAAATGTATGAATCTTATAAAAATTTGAGGATCCCCTGGAAATATCACCTGTAATTTTGTATTCTCAATTAAATTTAAATTAATTAAATTTGAAATTAGTCCGCTGCTATTTTGAACACGTACTATATACTTGCTAGATATTATATTGATTAGACTGAAACTTACATGACATTTGCTTTGGCAGTTTATAGACAAATCGAATTTCCGATTTTCTTGTCTGCCGTCTACTGTAAAATCGAGGGATGTATCTGCATAAAACAGCCATTGGAGATAAAACATCGTCTAGTCGTAAACTCCGAACAGGACATGTATAGATGCGTTCTCCTTTCCCTTCTAGAAATGAACGATGAAGATCAGAAACGCCGAAAAATCACCATTAGCCTACAAAAGATCCAGATAAAATATGCAAATATTCCTCGTGTTTTGCATCCAGAGGAAAATGGACATTAGTTGAGCTATCTTCCTTTGAAATAGGAAGCCGAATCAAGCCATAAAAATAAACGTTGATAAGTAACACATGCCTATGGTAGGAAATCCTGTTGTAGCAAAGCGGTTTAAGTCGGTTCGTCATTTTTTTGCTGTCTCACATTTCTTATGTTATTTATGAACCATTTTGAAACTGTTTATCCACAAGTCGATGAAATACCAGTCTTTAGTTATTAATTTAATTAGTAGTCTTTAGTTAGTATACCTGTAGAAAAAGTATAAGACAACTCTCGATTTAGTTGGGTAACACCGAGAAAGAAGTTCACAGTTAACTCAAAGTTGTTCTAATCCGAGCCAGTTTAAAAAGCACAGGAAAAAGGAATAACCCATATTGTAACTAACAAAAATTAACATTTGCCTGTATTTTTCAAGCAGTATAATCTGCTGAGTAAGTTTATTTGGTTACATAAATTAAACGTATGTTAAAAACAAAAATAACGCATTGTAAATAACAGAAGAATAAACATCATTAGAAATGAAGAAATTCATTACAAATATCATAAAAAGTGATATTTACATGAGAACTTTAGCAAAATGGCTGAGTTCAAACTCGCCTGGAAAGTCGGTTAGAATATTTTGTTTTTCGTTTTGATCTGGCAGATGACATCTGCTATCACTGCTGTCATTCTACACTTTTTTTTAATGTTTTATTTTTTCCCCAGATGGTATGATTCCAGGCTGAATGTTTTTGATAATTTTCATAGTAATTCAAAAGAAGTGACTTAGGACAGGATCATGTTAACCGAGAGTTAATTGTATTCAAATCCAACACAAACATCACAGCATCATCAAATTTGACGTTGTTAATGGTCTATCATTCGCATTCATCTGTCAACGGACTGACGAAGACACGCATGACATATGTGATTACCACTAGAATAAATATACTATTAAAAATTTCAGAAAGAAATTCATTTTCTGTATTTATATACATCTGTCTGTAATCTGCAGTGCTTAGTTAGTTTGTGAATATGAAGCAAATTAAAGGGTCATTGTTATGTGAAACTTAACCATGTGGAAAATGTTAGGCAATTTGAATTCATTTACAGTATAGTTTTTTGGAAGTAAGAACTGATTGCATCAACAGCGCGAAGTTTTTACTGCCTTTGTTGTCCACTGTTGCTACATAACAATTGAACATGTCATGCTTTGAGCTACAAATTTCTCTGTCTTCAGAGACAACAGTAATAATTTAACAACTCATTTGTCAATCCAAAAGAGGAAGAATTAACTGTGCACTAAACAATTTGCTTTCTTTTCATAAAAGAAAAAAGGAAAAGAATCGATCTGAAAAATAATTGGGAGTTTCTTGAAACTTTGGGGGAAAATAATAATCTAATAGTTTGGGAACAATAAAGAGTATAGAATTGTCTTGCTTTTTAATTTCATTAATGCAGTTTTAAGATGGTACAGAGCAAATGATTCGTGCAACTGAAAGGAAACGCGAGGTGACAAAGAGAAATTTTTCATCACAAAAATGATAAAAATCTGACTGAGCTATCAATCAGGGAAAGCAAACATAGTGATTTTATTCTGATGAAAGCATATAATTTCTCAAAAGACAAAAGAAGCCTTGTTACTTCTAGCGAGAGCACGTCAATCTATAAATTTTGCGATCCTTAAGCAGTTAAGAAGAATTCTATTGTTCATTCTAATATACAAAATTAACTCCAAACTGAAAAGTAAATTCACAGATTTTTAAAATGCTGACTCATAACTTTCTACATTCGCTTAAAATACCAATTGACTTAACTATATTTATGAATTTTTGTTATTTTAAAAATCAAAGTTAATGAAAAATTATCAATATCTAATTTACTGTATGGATTTATTGTGAAATACCGGTTCAGCTTTTGTTCTGAGTGAAAAGTAGTACTATAGGAAGATTTTATAATATCACTTTTGAGATCTTATCTTTTTCTTTAACAATTTATGACAATGTATTAATATATAGTATGTATATTAAGTTAATACGAAACTAAGGTTAAGGAATTAATTATGATGCTTACTGACAGGTTCTGAAAGCTAATTACACAAAAATATTCATTCTCAAATTTCTGCTGAATGTGGAAATCATCTGAAAACATTTTTATGTATGTTTGTACACGTCTTACAGTGGTAGACAATTTGCCAGTATGTACGGCTTTGGCAACAACAAAAACTTCACATTACACTTTAAAATTCAAGTATATGTTATAAGTTGAAGATTACATTTTAATCCAGTGTAGAGTATTTGCTGAAGTTATAATTCATTAAATATCTAAAATTTTCAATAACAAAACTTATCTAGAATGAAAATGAAATAAATGCTATTTATTCCCTCTGATATTCAAAATTAAAATTATCATTATTCTTTATTAAAATCCATGTTTAATAATTTCCAAAAAGTCTACAAACTTTGAAGGTACGCAAATTTGATTATTCCAGACTTATTTCAATGATAAGTAATTTAAGTATTTTTAATAATATAATTAAATTTATATTATTTATTATTATTTTATTAAATTTATATTATTTATTATTATTTTATTAAATTTATATTATTTATTATTATTATTATTTTATTTTATATTAATAATTTAATATAAAATAATTTAAGTATTTCAATGATTATTATTTACATCAAAAATATTTTTCTCTCTATAAACTCACTAACATAAGCAACTAGACTTTTGGAATGAAATCCTTTAAGTTTCTGCAGTATATATTCAAATCTGTCACTATCAAGCAAACGAAATTTAAAAAAAAAATTAAATTAAAACTGGGGTAAAAATTTAATCGAAAAATTAATGGCAGTAAACTATCATAAATTATCAATAAATTTAATAATAGAATAGAAATACTCCTATAAAGTAGCCGGAGCAGGAAGTTAATTGTGAGCATTAATAACTGGGTATTTTATTCAAATTTTCGTTCTTGGTCAATATATATATTTAAAATTACTATAATTAATTAAACTTAAAAATTCATTGGGCCCTATTTATCTCGCTGTCTACATCACGTTGGGCTTCAAGCACAGATGACTAGGCATCCGTCTAAGGTGCCGTTTTTAGAAGAATACTAGAGAAAGTATTATCTCAAGGAACACATAAATAATGGGTAAATAATACATAGTG
Organism: Stegodyphus mimosarum; assembly: GCA_000611955.2. Taxonomy (NCBI): domain Eukaryota; kingdom Metazoa; phylum Arthropoda; class Arachnida; order Araneae; family Eresidae; genus Stegodyphus; species Stegodyphus mimosarum. Next base: position 266,991 of record KK121261.1, on the reverse strand, counting down.
ACAACATTTAATGGCAACATCCTTTTACTTGAGAAGTTATTTGATACAAAAATGAAATGGACGCAAAATTTAGGATTGAGACTCATACATTTTGAGCTCATCTTCGCAATGAGATTTTTTTCGTCGCTAATATCCTATTTAATACTCATGAATGTAATATATTATTCTCAATGAGGTACCTACTTTAAATACCAAATTTGGGAAGTTTGAGATTATCTCATAATTTTTCTTTTCGAAAATCTCTGCAAAGCTTTAAGTAAATGTCGCTTCTGGCTTATCACTTTTAACCCAAGTTTGATATGTTGTTCCCATTGATATAAAATTCTTAAATACTCTATGTTTGATACTATACACTTTCTATGTGAAGTTTCTTTAATTTGAATAATATATTTTGGATCTCTACTATCACTCTTCTCTTTCCGTTTTTCGGCCAATGCGAATGAGTTCGCGTGTATTTATACTGAGGTTTTGAGAATGTTGAGTTAGAGCGTGTTCTGCCTCTTGAAGGCCACATTGCTAGGTTTGTTACTTCAGATAAGATTTCCTGCTTCCGGCATTGCTTTCGATTGCTGATACTTGAAATCAGGCCAGTGAAGTTTTGAGCTAACTTCGCCTAAACTGCTTTGTGCAGCCTTTGGTTATTAGTTATTTAAATTTAGCTTTACATTTGACTTAATAGCTCTCAGTTTCTCTCCATAAGGGCTGGCGATTTTGTGAGTACCAGGAGTGCCCTCTGTTCATCTATTTAGTTTTAAGTAAAAGGGTCTCATAAACCCTTTCCCAAGTTCCTGTGGTTATTTGAACATAGCGATAAGTCGCTTAACGTCTGCATAAAGTCCAGATAAACTTGGTATATAATAAACAAATAAAATCAAACTCTACAACTAAATCTGAAAAATTCCGGATTATATTTTAATATAGTTTTCCATTAAAAACTGTTATGAGCTTCAAGTAGAGTACCACTTCTGATTGTCCATTCAAGACTGTTATGGGCTTCCTGTAAGGTACCAGTTCCGGTTTTCCAAGTTTATACAAAATCTCACCATCTCTTTATATAAATATAGAAAACTTGAATACAAAAAATATGAGCTTTGGGGAGTTTCATATAAGACTTATTTTGAACGAAAACATCATCACACATAAACAGAGCGACATCATTCTAGAAATAGTTAAAACATGTTGTAGGGACCCTAATTTGTGCTTATTCACTGAAAACTCACTATCGAATTTTCGAACCAAAAGCGTTACCTCCCTTATTTAGGTATATAAGTTGGCAGGAGGTAAAAAGGGTATTCAGGCAAAAACTTTAGTTCTCACATAACACCTAACAGCTTAATTATATTGCTCAGTATTATCCCAGTCGCCTTTTAAAAGAGGGAATATGTGAGGTATTTTCTTCCTCCTTTCAGAATGCCTTCGTAATATAACGGTAGTACACTCGGCGCGTATTCGAGTAGTCCAGTTTCGAGTCCCGGCGAGGTTACTACACATTTTCACGTCCTTTTGCTTTAAAATTGCATAATAACTCTATATAATATCCAGAATACAAACGCATATGCTTATATCATAAAAAAGATTGGTCAACTGTATAGGTGATTAATTGTCATAGCAAAGCAGAAAAAAGTTTTTAGAGGAAGAGATGCCTTTATAGACGGTTTCCCATAGATAACTAACTCACAAAGCCAAAAAATCTCGTATTATACCTGCTTCATTTCGGTAAGAAACGAGCCAATAGAAATTTTAAACTTTAAATGCTAAACGGTTTTAATCATTGAATAATTTTAAAAACTTAATGTTACGAATAATTTTAATCATTTAATGTTATAATGTTCAGCATTTTTATTGCCACAAGTTCTATGGATTTCAAATTTTCTCTTTGTGCCTTTACTCGAGAAAACTAAAATTTAAGAATTAACCCGTCGTTTGACGTCTTCCAGCCATCAAAAACATTCTCACGTATTGAATTTTTCATCTTTTAGAACGTGATTTCCTTACTAAATTTAACATTTTCATTTGATTTGATTTTAAGATTTGAAATTTAAAACTTGATTTTAATGTAAAATTAAATTATACATTTTAACATACTAATAAGTCCTTTTTCGTACTTTGGAAGAATTTCAGGTTGTTTTCAAGGATAGTGTCTCAATGTTAAAACGCAGCTTAATCCAGATGCAAAAATTCACTAAAACGTGATATCGATTTGAAGATTTGAATTTCATAATTTTATATATGAAAGATTTCATCATATAAGAAACCGGTTAGTAAAACAAGCGAGTTGTAAAAATAATCACAAGCATTGGAAATCATTTCATAAACTCAGTTGTCAATATTGAAGAGTCGAAGTTTAAAGCAATGTTTACGCTTATATCAAATATTTTATATGTTTTTTGCCTAAGACACGAACTGTTTACTGAATTTTCTTTTTTTCTTCCTTTCTTTGATGGATGTAATCTAGTTTTTATAAAACAAAAATCAAGGTTCTAATAGAAATAGCTGTTTTTTTATTATTCAAGATTTCAATCTGATAGGAGTACATATAGTAGTGTAGGAGTACATGCTGACATATTTACTTGCGAAGCCAATTCAACTAATTGAATATACGTAAGCTTTTAAAATTAGGCTAAACAGCAGCCTTATTTTAATGTATGCTTTAACAAAACTATAGATAACTCCTATTGCATTTCGTTAAACTAACTACAAATATTACCAACTTTTCAATTAAGGAGAGAAATTATTAATCATTGAATTCAATGTAAACTATATTTAATACTTTTCTATTTGCGAAATACAAAATTTGAATTTCTGTTTGGTATAAAAAATAGTCACAATATAGTACAGATTATCAAATTAATACTGTAGTGAGAAGTAACATTACTAATGACTTTAATATTAAAACGTAGAAGTAGATTTCTTAAAATTAAAAAAAAAATTGGGGAGGGGACTTAGGTTTATGAATAAGATTATGGAATCAGAGGCAAAAATTCCTTTTTTTAATGGAGTTTCGCTTTTCAAATTGTTGCCACCAGATGTTATATATAACCTTGCATTATATTTAAAGAAATTAAATAATGAAGAATCTGCATGAATGTATTTATGTTTCTCGCATTGTGAAAAAACGACGGTAACTAAAGACATCAAATTTTGAATAACGTAGTCGCCATTCGAATATGGGCATCTGGAAGCCCGAATTTGGAAATTTGTTTTATTATCTATTTCATATTTTGTAACACTTTAACGAATTTTTGATTAACAAATTCAAAGATTTCAAAGCGAGCAATGGCAACACTGTACCAAAAAAAAACCACTTTTACCTCCAGCGGGCGAGACTGAGTATCGGAAATTCTAAAGATATGCTTTTTTTTAAATATTTTGTGATACTGCTGTTGAATTGAATTTTATGGTTTAAGTGCGAAAAACATGATATCTAATAAATAAAACTAACACACAAAACGTTAAAAAACTCCCCTTTGGGCGTAATATTTTACTTACTACAATTTAAAAAAAATATATTTTCTATTTGAATAAACTTGAGTTCCTCCCCCCCCTACTTTGAAGAAGAGGAAATTGTGCCTGATCGCCTTCGAAATCGATAGCGTTTTTAAAATCTACGCCATCCGAAGGTTGCTTTTATGTTTAATTTAAAATTTTATATTAGCTATTGCGTGTTTCTCTTCCATTTAGATTCTTGAAGTTTGTTATATTTCTATAAATAAATAATAAAAACTCGGAATATTAGACGGGGAAAGTGTTTAGTTAAATAAAATTATTGGTTTCATTAACAAAAACGAAAGAAGGCTATATCATTTCCTGTGGTCTAATAACATAGTAAATAATGTAGTGGTGATTTTACATATTTACTATTTTCCACTTTTTTTAAAAATAAAACAGAAAATGGTTTAAAAAATCAAAACTCTTTATGTTGATATATTTGATTTTTCTATCTGTGATATTACTTTCTGATAATAACTATAAGAAATATGATACTGTTTAAAATATTGCATTGATGTCAAAAATTACTAATAAAATGATTGTACATCTTACAATTGTACAAAATAAATTTTAAAAAATCTTAAATTAAAATTATTTGGAAGAAAAGAATTTACTGTTTACGGTTACGCCACCTTTTTACTACTGTAGACTCACCATAATTGTTGTTATATTGTGATCATGAGGATTTAGCACATTCATATTCAAAAATAATATTTAGGAGGAAGAAAGTAATGATATACAATCGCTTTCATTGCTGAAATTTATACCTGTTTATAATTCTCTGTATAAAAGAGCTGATAAAAATATTAAAAAAAATCTTACAAAATTCATTCATTGTAGTACTTAAGGTAAGAATTTTGTAATTTTTTCTTTACATCAAAGTACCGATTTTTTACAGAAAATTTTAAATTGATAACATTTAGTCGTTAAACCTTATAAACATTATACCAGTTGCTTCATTTGATACATAGCGAAGTGTCTAACATTCTGTCTTCTTTCTTACAGTTGTTGAGTTCAAATTATGGTTTTTCTAAACGTTTCGAAAAGATGTTTATTGTTTTCAGTCTAACGGGTTTGATGTCCTGACAAAAAAAAAAAAAAGAAAGGAATTGTCAGACGAGAGAAATATTCGCATGTAAATGGACCAGCCAAATTAATATGCAACTGATTTCTGAATAATTCAGTTTTTTGATTATTAAATGCAACTGAATTTATATTCGATATCTCTAATTCTTGGGAGATTCCTAAACTAGTAGGCAAATTAGGTGACGCAGTCACTTCTCAGGTTCCTGGGCGCAGCCCTACCCCGTGTCGAACTAACGTGTATGGTTGTGCATAGCTTTGGATGAGCATAGCATAGCAAGATGATAAATTTCCACGTAGTTAGAAGATATTTAAGGGATAAGAGGTTGAACAGGTTGATGATAATGACAAAGCTGCAATAAATGCATGAGGTTAAATTCGATTTCGAATCTTACGAAGGATTGGCTTAACTTGGTTACGCCCTGCAATCCTATTGGTCGGAGGTAATCACATTTCGTTGTTAGAGTCTTCAATTTTCGTCTTCGGCGAATTTGATGAGAGTCATAGTAGCTTCGAAACCAATCTGTAATTTATCGGCTGGAGTCTTTGCTTTTTTAATTTTCCCAATAAGGGTGATGATTGTGCTCAAGAACTTATTAATTTTTTCATCTTGCATCCATGAGAAAACCTCTTGAATCTGCTCTGTTGGTGGGTTACTGTTTTCTTTCAGTATGTCGCTGTATAGGACTTGAAGGCCTATTTCTTGTATTCTTTGCTTTCGTTTGGGAAGGGAAATTTTCTTCAGTAAGAGTGGGAGTCTTCTGCTGTTGTATCAGGTTTTTCTTTTCAAATTTTCTTTGGTATTCTTTGCAGCCCCTATAACTGCTTACATGATTTTCGCCGCAGAAAATACATTTTGGTTTATCTTCTGGTTTCATAGGGCATTCGTTGCTTCTGTGATGTAAACTAGTAGGCCTACACTTTGTAACTTTAAACTGTTTCAGGCGTTAAACTAATAGCAGCTTAAAGGATCAAACTGCATTTTTTAAAAATACTTAACGAAATTTAAAAATATAATTTACAAATTTGTTTTAAACATTTCGGACTTTTTCAGATTGCATTTTTTTAAACTCATAAATTAAATTTTAAGTCGCAGATTTCAGGTTTAAAAGCATTTAATTTTAAGACCTGATTAATTGAAAAATGTTAGAGTGCCAGAATGGCAGCTTATTATAATTAAGTCGCTTTCTGTATATACGTTCTCTCATGAGGGGAAAAATAGCTGTTCTGTTTAAATGCACATTTGTATTTATTTCATTACTTCCATTTCTTGACTATTAAAATATCAGCATATTCTGTTTTATTAACACATCAGAATATTTCGCTGCATTTCGCAGAAATTGAGCTTTTTTACTAATAAGAAGTTTAGGGCGGTTTTTCAGACAGTCACCATTTTGGTAATCATTCTAACTTGAAATCAGATTTATTTGCTTTCAACTCTGATTTATAGTCTAATAATTCTTACAATATCTGAAGCATTTTCATTATTATTAGACTCATATTAGGTCAACTAATCCTCAAATGAAGACCTTGAAAGTGTTCAGCGATTAATGCTATATTTACGATTTAATCTTTGAGAAAACAGTTTTATATATTGTTAAAAACTATACATGTCTTGAATTTTTCTCTTTTGGGAAATGTTATAGGATTTATATAAAATCATAGGGCTAAAGCTGATTTTCGCAATATTTAAACTATTCTTGCTAGTATTTTATGGAAATTTGTGATTATTAATAATCGAACATTTTATCTAAAAGGAAGTATTTTAAATAAAATGAAGTAAATTTTCTAATCAGAAAAATAGCCTCATCTCTCTTATTTATCAGGAGCTAAAAATCATTAAGCTTAGTAAGAAAGGCATATTAAACATCAATGGGGGACAGCAGATTGCTTGTGTCAAGATATAACCAAGCTATGAACTTAAATAAACCATTCTCGGAGAAAATTAAGAGTATTATCTCAGTGAAAGTATAAATGTTAAAAAAAGTGAAATAGTTTTATTCTTTTACAAACTATTGCATGTGAGTATAAATATAACTTTGTATGCTGAGGAAAATTAAAAAAAAATTCATATCGTTAATTTTTTAGAAGAGTGAGACTGTGCCTGCAATACCTCGAGATAAGCCTGTAAATTATCATAAAAGAATAAATGTTTCTGAGCTTGAATTTTTAGGAGCAGAAACTCCTATCAGGATTTATCATTGTTTGCATAGATGTATATTATTGGGACGAGTGACTTGGTCGACTTGGTTGTTCGAAATGGAGTAAGTAAATCGTAATGAAATTGAGTAAATCGTATAAAAATAGGATACTTCTGACGTGCCATCGTTATGAATGAACTTCATATTAGATTTTGAGTTCATCTCTAATCCAAGAAGCTTAAAACTTTCGACAAGCTTTTAGGTATTTTTAATATAATTTCACTCAGAAGAAAGAAAATTCGTATTCTTGCCCTATCAAAACTTGGTAATTTTTCTTTTGTATAATACCAGATAGTTGAGATACAAAAAGGCATTAAAAGATCAATGATCTAATCTTAGACACTTTGTGCTGAATTGTAAAACTCTTCCTAACAGCACGTTCTGTTACACTGTTGCAGCTAACGTCTGCATTACAACTACAATGTTGCAGGTTAAAGTCAATTTAGATTCCCCAACACACCCTGAAGTGACCTACAAAGTTCCATCCCCTCCCTCCTCCCGCGGAAGAAGGTGTACCAGAGACTGGTAATTGTATACTTTCACTTATATAGGTCACGAGAAGATCTCACTTAGAATGGGGATTAGAAACAGAAAATTGGCGTCTGGGAGGGCGAGTAACGCATGGGGGGATCGTTTGTATTAAAGGCTGTTACGTAGAAGGGAATTCAGTGCATGGCTTCAGTTTAGTTTTTAACATCTTATGCGCCTTTTTAAAGCATTTTCCTTCCAAATGCAATTTGCAACTTCCGCAATTACAGAAAAGCGATTTCTAGCAATTTTTCTAGAAATATCGAGTTGTTTAAAAAAGATTGGCCAGATTTCAAATAGATTTATTCTTAAAACATACGAATGTAGAGTGACAAATAATGCATAAAAGGTAAGGACTCATGAGCTTTGTGATTTCCATTAATTAATGAACAGCTTCAACAGGATAATCAGATTCTTGCCATACTTATTCAAGCGTAACTTTTTTTCATTGTCATCACAGTTCGAGATCACGTAGGCTCCTGCGCAAATGCAATAAGAACCTTTTTGTAGCATGACATCAACGGAGAAGCCACATCACTTGGCCTTACATCCAGTGATCTAACAGAAACCTAAGACATAACACTTCTTTTATATTTGATATGCCTATGGGTGACGTAATATTCGGTGGCTTAAGAAGGGCATAAAACCTATCGTTCTTTCGCATTAACCATATCTGTGAATAGCCGAAGATCCATTGACGTAAGAAGAACCAAAGTCTTAGAACCTTATTCATATTAGACTGGCCAATGGGACACCAAGTCAGTGTATTAACTGCTGAAAGAGCCAAGGAAAGGAAAAGAAGTTAAAATGTAATATGGTTGCGTAAACATATTAGGCATACTCTGAACTCGAATTCTTTTCTTTTTTCATTTAAAATGTATCAGATTAACATGCAGTTAATAGACTCCGCATGCTCATCTAAAAACTGAAACAATCACTTTCAGTAACCCTGTATATATGCATATCAAATGCTAAACAATCTGTTTGGTGCTTATTGAAATATTAGTCATAGATAATATCTATGAGAAATCATGAAATAAAATAATAGCTAGTAGCATCTCTATCATAAAACATTACATTTGCTTTCTGATGGTACTAATAGTTTTGTTATTATCTTTGCTGTAGTCTGAAAGAAAAGTAAATTTATTATGTCTTTTTGACAATACATTAAAAATATTCAGAGGATAATATAGGAAAATGGCATAAGCAAACATTAGAATTAATCCGGTGTAAAACAAAACACTAATCTCTTTTACTTCACAGAAAGCACACATTTCTTATATTTTTAGCTCACGTCTTTTGCTTTGAAGGTACATGCAAACTACTATCAAATTTAAAATAATAATAATAATAAGAGCAATAATAATAATACTGGCATCTTTTGTATCATATCTATCCACTATAGTTATCTCGAATAACGACCCTCATATGTATCATAAACTTTAGAGTAAATTATTTTTTTAAGCTACAGTTCTAGAAGATTGAAAAAATCTGAAATGATAAACATTTCCGGACAGAGAAACGAGAGGGAGGGGAAGGCGAAAGATGATTTTAAAATCCCTTCCCCTCCGGGTTTCAGGAACATGTCTGGCTTTTCAGAATTAATATTTGTTTTATGAAAGCCAAGCTTATCAGTAGATAATAAGATCTTTATAATACACATGGGTAGTTCGTTCGATAATAATATTCAGTTCAGAAAATTTTGAGTTTTCAAAAGAACATCAGGAACGCATTAAGACTTCAGGTTCACAAACTTGTATTTTTTGCCTTCGATTATTAACTGCAGATACTGTAATGAAATATTTTTATGCAGCACTTTTCAAGCTCATACTGAAACGATAAAATATTATAAATAAATGTTATATATAGGTATTTTCCCAAATACTCTGTTTACAGCCACTGGTATTACTGACCTTAACATTTTCTGCTCGGTCTCCACTTAAGCACTTGCACAGAAGAAAAAATCATTTTGAACTAGAGACGGTTTCTAAAGTTCTAGTGTGTTTAGAAGCTCCCTAGAATTTGTTTGTAAATAGTTCATAAGATCTTAACAGAGTATTACAAAAAACAAATATGTAAGGCACTCCTTGTTAGAGTATTGAAGCATTATAAAGGTGATTGATTGATAATTAGAATTGATTGGTAATTGGAAACATCTGTTAATACGAAATTACGTATTTTCCCCTTCCGTCTCAAAAAAAGGGGGGAAAATATTATTGCAGTCTTGGATGTAATAAAATTCAGACACAACGCATAACTAGTGCACATTGAAATTAAATTAGTTTTAAATAGTTAATATCTAAACTTATCTTTTTATTAGTACTCAAACTACTCTATTAAAAAATAAAGATAGGCGCATTACGGCTAACAGCGCACTTTATAAATGTTATTGCAGAATATTAATAAAAAAATATGTCAGTCAGAATTGTAACTTAAATTAGCAATAGCCCCTTCATCCCTCGTTTTAATTTAGGTATTTCCCCACTCTGTTCTAAAATTAGTAATAACTTTTTCTCGATTGCGTCCCCTCTAGATTAATCCTATCGTATGATTTATACATGACGATGATAACGTAGATAATTCTCAGAGTAAACCGAAATAATTCTGTTAATAAGCCTCCACATCAGAAAACTACGCGCTTGCTTTCTGCACCTCGGTCTAGATGGACTGCTGCTTGCTGCTTTCTTCTTACCGCAATAGTATAAGAAATTTAAATGTGTTGAATCCAGCACGATTAGACCGTCAAGTGAATTGTGGCCACTAATGTCAATTGAAATAAAAATTAATATTTAATCTGCTTTAGCTGCCAAGTTTCCTGTCTGTATAGATCAACATATTCAGTATCTACGCAAATCAACTACATCATCTCAGCTATGTCTACTTCATTACTCAAACACACACACACATATGCATATATATATATATATATAAATATATAGAGAGAGATAGACATAGATATACATTGGGAGGAATATTAAAAATGATTTAATAATATAATAATAATATAAATAATATTAATAATATAAATAATATAATAATATAAATAATTAAAGTAATAAGTAAAGTATAATTATAATAATATAAATAATTAAAGTTATTCTGGTATTCTGATATGAAGAAGATTTCTGTCTTATGCAGGATAAAATTCTTTTTCGGGTAGAAAAAAAAAACAATTACTTTTGTTCTAAAAACTTATATAATAATATAAATAATATTAATAATATAAATAATATAATAATATAAATAATTAAAGTAATAAGTAAAGTATAATTATAATAATATAAATAATTAAAGTTATTCTGGTATTCTGATATGAAGAAGATTTCTGTCTTATGCAGGATAAAATTCTTTTTCGGGTAGAAAAAAAAAACAATTACTTTTGTTCTAAAAACTTATGTATTACTTACATACATATTATCACATACATATTCTACGTTTCTGCTATATATTTATTCCAAAAGGCAATCAGTTAAAACTAATTGGAAAGAGGGTTTTTTCCTTCTCTTGTCGAGGTGGAAACTTTGTAATGATAACTTTTGGAAAAGATTTGAACCATTAGGAATTTTGCGGCAAATTACTGTATTCCCACAAAATTTTCACCTCTGTTTCTGCTCTCATAGGAAAATCCCACAACCACGAATTTTAATATCGTGTTTAAGGCAAAAAATAATCCTTATTTCTCTATAAAATCCGTTGGAACTTGCAGTGTAATAAAAAGAAGGCATACGAAATGGTAATTGGAAATAATTGGAAACTGAATATTTGTCACGCGCATGGTTGTCTGAATAATTGTTGTGCGCTGCGTTAATACAGTTTGGAGTATTCTGAAACACTGGCGACTTCTGTTGAAGGAGTTGTGATAATATGTAAGTACTAAATTAATATAATAATAGTTCCTGGTAGCGAAATAGGTTTTCGTCATATGTCGAATTAAACAGGATGTCAAATGATACAAGGTCGAAAAAGAGGAGCGCTACTGAATATGTATTTATGTACATGTTTGCATGCAAGTCCGTACGTATGTATATACATAATTTTGATTACAATTTAATAAAGTGAGTAAATTTAAGGACTTTCATTGTGAAAAATCTAGCGCTTTTGCAGCTGAGATTGATAAAACTTTTAATTTTTAAAAATTTAATGATTATACTGTCTTGGAAAATAAGCGAGTGTAAAGGTCTATTGTGACTACTAAAAACACTAGGTAAAAAAAAACAGAAATTACAATTAAGCAACATAAATTGAATTTCCAAAATCTCTTTCTCAAAGAACATATCCCAACACGAACCCAGATGTCAAAAAAGAGCTAAAATATAAAAAGCACATTTACTTCATTATAGCATAAAATTAAAAATAGTCTCTAGATTAGCATTATAATCACTTCAAATTTTACAGTATATTATACAATAGGCCATAAAAAATTCCGAAAAGATTTATTTAGAATGGCCTCATTTTGTAAATAAGTCTTTTTGGAAGTTACAGCTGTTGGCCATTTCGATAAAATGTTGGTTTGCGAAAAATAAAAATGCTATTTTAAGCAAAAATTATATATACATTTTTTAAAAACTTATTGCTCTAAAGGAATGCACTAAATTTTTTAAGTTGCTGCTGAAGACTAAAAATTGTATTTGTTGCACTGTAAAATAAAACAATGTGT